>JBCEWC010003459.1:0-30232 GCA_038996855.1 Solanum aculeatissimum
AAATTCTTACCCTTTTACCTGTTTAAGATAACCTCAGTTGGGTAGAGCCTCGTGCTGATAACGTGTTATAAAACTGATTCTAAAATTAACTAGAATAAATTTAAGGCGGAACAACAATTGAAGAAGAGAAAGGGAAGGAAAATTTTCATATTCTGTACTTTTATTGAAGGAGCACACGGCTCCTTTTATAGTCAAAGACATAGAGTAATTAGTACTATTATACAATTTTAGTGGACAATTTGCATAAGGTGAGTGGTGCACTAACACATAGTGCTCCACTTGGAAACAATTAAATACTCAACAAAAAACATATTATTGATTTTTGGCTATTAGGTTATTTGGTTAACGAATTAATGATTTTATTTGGCTCTTAAATATTAATATCACTATTTTACCTGTCATTATCGTTGCTCTAATGCTCTTTACCTTTCAATGCACGCTTCACAACAAATTTGAGTTCACAAAAATATATTTGTGTCGCACTTGTATGGAATGTGGTTGCTACTATTTTTATTTTTTGAACATTCTATAAAGTTATATTATTACTCAATCACACCTAAAAATTGGAGAAGTAATATATTTATTTTATGAGCAGTTTCTTATGAGTAAATCAAAAACAGAACATTTAAGAGCTAAAAACTGATAAAAATATCTTGTTGGTTGATTATTAATTTAGCATATTTAAAAAACGATAATACATAAATCAAATCAAATCAAACACAATCGATGCACACTCCTACTTATTATAATCAATAGTTTTGCTAACAAGAAAAAGCAATATCAAACATAAAGTATCTTATCGGTCGATTGAATTTCATCTATATGTTATGATTTAGTTTATCCGTCATTAATTATAAACATAATAAATTAATAATAAATTAGTAAAATTTCATTTCACGCAAGTGATTCTTAACAATTTGATTATTGATTTAGCTAATAAAAGAAGCACCAAAAATAGTTTCGAACTATTAGAAATGGAGCAACAATATAATACCATTCGTTAGTTTACGGCTCAAAAATATCTCCTCTATTAGAATTTTAAAGTTATCATTTAAAATATTCCTCTTTTATTAAAATTTTGACCCTAATTCACTCTTAGGTCAATTTTTATCAGACATTTAATTAGTACAGATTGTTACTATATTAAAATAATAGTTTTCGTCTTTTCAATTATAGTTGCAATTGAATTTTTTTTTTAAATGATAACTTATGTTGACTGTGTTACATTGCTACATATACCATAATAATTTTTATACAAGCTTTATTGGTTAGAAAATTTTATAAAGTTGAATCTTATTGAACTCGAGAAACTGATGGTGTCATATATGGTGTCATTTCTGTTAAAGAGAGAATATTGTATTGCAAAATTTTAACGGGGAGTATCTTTAAGCTAAAGACTAATTAAAGTGTATTTTTGCTCTGTTTTTAATAGTTTGAGGGGATTTTTGGCTTTTCCATTTCCGTAAGATAAAAAAATATTTTTGAATCAAAATCTAACGGGGATATTTTTGACTTTTTTCTGTTTAGCAAATCGAAATATAAATAACTTAATTTATTAAAATATAAATTAAATAGATGAATTTTGTAAATACGAGCCGAAATTGACAGTTATAATATATGTATAACTGTTTCTTCCCCACTGATCTTCTTCAGTCATTACTATATATATAGCTGATAGAGATCACTTGCGCATCAAGTAAACTTGAATTCCTCTGCTGTTTAAACAAACTGTGATTCTGCAGAATTTTAAGCTTCTGAATTCGTTAACAATGGCGGAGGAGGTCAGGTTCCTTGCCTTGTTGTGTGTACTCTGTTCAATCTGTATTTCGGTTATGCAAAATGCAAATTAGGGTTTTTCATTTGTTATTTAACTATCATCTTATTTTTTGTTTGTTTGGAACTGTTTTTTGTCAGGCTATAATGATATGTATTGATAATTCTGAGTGGATGCGTAATGGTGATTACCCGAGCAACCGGTTTGATGCACAATATTGGGCTTTTCATTCGATTTGTGGTGCTAAACACCTGGTTGGTAGTGTTTTGTCCGTTACCGTTTGTTTTTGAGTTATACAAAACTGTTATTATTAGTGTTTATCAATGGCGAAATGTGAACCTTAGGGGAAGACCAAGTATGGTGGAGTGTAGGGCTTGAAGCTCAATCTAATGCTGTTAGTGTCATTTATGGTACGAAAACACAGGTGGTTTAGTTTATTTAATTTTTGAATAGCTTTTTTGGTGGTGTTTTTGGCCATGATTGATTGTCTCAGTATTATCAAAGGCGAAAAGTGAGCCTTAGAGAAAGATAAAGTATAATGTAAGGTTTGAAGCTCAATCTGAAGCTGTTGGTTTCATTTATGGTGCTTAAACCCATGTAGTTTAGTGTTTTCAACTTTTTGAATTGCTTGTTGATAGCATTTTGGCCATAACCAATTGTCTTCGAGTTATACAAAACTGCTATGTATCAGTGTTTGTCATTGGCTAAAAGTGAACCTTAGAAAAAGACCAAGTATAGTGTAGGGTTTGAAGTTCAATCTTATGCTGTTAGTTTCAGTTGTGGTGTTAAAACCCAGGTAGTTTATTCAACCTTTGATTAGCTTGTTGACTGTTTTTTTGGCCATTCGAGTTATAAAAATTGCTATGTATCAGTGTTATCAAAACGAGCAGTGAACCTTAAAAAAAGGACCAAGTATAGTGTAGAGTTTAATGAAAGAAAGCACAAATGTAGAAATTATAAAAAAGTATATATGTAATTCAAGATCAACAACGACAAGAGATTGTTTCCGATAGACCTTAATTCAAGAACAATAACTAAAAAGATATACAACAATTAATTTGCCAAAATGAACTGACAAAAAAGTATATTAGTTTTGTCTCGCTCTTCTGTGAGGTAGGCTTGATATGTAGATAGTATTAGCGTCAGTGGGTAATTTATAGCCTAAATTTTGAGGCACGTGAACCCATGGTCTCTCATTAAAATTAGGTAATTTATGTATATATATTTTCTAAAATTGGTATAGTATTATATACTGGTACTCATGCGATAAAAATGTTAAATGGTGCAGTTGGTTGAAGGTTGAGTATTTTACCTAGAGGACTAGAGATCAATTCCCACTTAATATATTTTTTACTTTATTTTAGTGGTTCACCCATGTTCTATAAATCTTGAATTTGCCACTGATTAGCATTATTCTTGTAGTTTCATGTTGTCCAATTACTATCAATACCCGTTGTTTCTTGTGCTTCGTTTATCGCATTATTCTGCTTTGTATGGTATGGTATGCTTTCTCTATTATTTGATATGCCTTGTTTTACCTCTGTATTGTCTTCTTCAAACTGCCTTGTTATGTGTTGTGAGCTGAGTCTTTCAGAAACAGTCTCTCTATCTCCACGAGGTAAGTGTAAGGTCTGCTTATACTCTACCCTCTCCGGATCCGACCTGTGGGAATACACCGGGTATGTTGTTGATGTTGAATTGACAAAAGTACTGCTAACAGAAATAGTTACTGGTGTTACTGGTTGGTGATATTCTCTTCAAGAGGGAGTTCATGGGTAATAAGACACCCTCCATAGGTGCTTTGATGCAGCAAGCTCAGTATGTTTTTGCATCTAGCTTCTGGGCTTAAGTGCGCCTCAAATGAGCTTTTGACAACACTGCTGTGAATATTGTCAAAGATTTTCCTAAAACTTTTTACTTATAGGAAGTTTGTGAACTATCAGTAAGTAGTTGGTGCAGCGGTACTCCACAACTATGGATCATGCGTTTTACTCTTCTTAGGATTTCCGTGAATTGCTGAATAAATGGCATTACACTGTATTTCTGCAATTTCTTACCTTTTAGTAAGCACCAAATCTATACTCTTGACTGTTCCATTGTGTGATTTGGTTAATCTATTTGCAGTCAAACCCTGAGAATACAGTTGGAGCATTGACCATGGCTGGCAAAGGTGTTCATGTATTACTCACTCCAACCTGTGACTTTGGAGAAATGTTATCTTGCATACGCGGTAAGGTTCTCTGCATGGCTATGCTTTTCTTCATAGTAATTTATTACTCTTTATACGCCATTAAAATCACTTCTATAAGTTTTGCAGCTTGCTATCTTGACATTAGTTTTAATGGAAGCTAGGTTTACTAGAACTTTTTGAGATTTTGATGCCTAGAACAAGTATGGAAGATTATTGATTGGTTTAGAGTAATGACTATATGCGGTTCTATTGCCACTTCTGTAGGATCTTGGCAAAGGTTTTTCCAAATTTTACTAGATAGTACTCTAGATTTGTTGGTGTTCACTTGTGTGTGCCTAAAGACAGTTGTTTCTTCCTGTCCAGGCTAATCCTTCTTTACCATTTGTGCAATTACATTTTTGTCCTCAGATGGAAGCCTTACAAAAGAGGGTTACCAATATTCCTGATATCACCACAGCGCTTGTTATGAAACTACTTATACCCTTCATAAATTTTTAAAAATTATCCAAAAAATTTGCAGGTTTGTGATATCTGTGAAAAGAGAGAATGAAAATGTGTCTTTTGCTTAATAAGACGTAATAAAAGATAACCTGTTCCTACACTGTGTCTGATAGCATTTTTAGACCCTTATTTGGCGAAGGCAGAGGCGGAATTAAATGCCACTCGAATGAAAGAAATGAAACGAAACTAAACGAGAAGGCTGACTTTCTTAGGATGAAACAACCGGTTTAGGATAAAGACCTGCAGGTATATGATATCTGTAATAACATATTAGTACAACAAACTGGGAGAGGGAAAGAGCGGTAATGAATAAGAGCCCAAAATTTGAACTGAAAGGACTGCTAATGCCTAAAGGATTGGGGAAAAATTGAGGATTTCTTTTTGAACTTCTGCATAGAAAGTCAGTAAGACCCTCAATTTGGCTTTCCTCAATTATTAACTACTCATTATATGTTGTATTAATGTACTTGAAATCACAATAGAACATCCATTGACTCCTTATTACTTTAATTTTATTCAACTGAAGAAGGTGGCTGTGGAAAGATAATCTTAAAATCAGTGTAGATGTGGTGCTTGTCCCTCGAACTGAAGGTAAAGACCAAGACATTGGTGATTCTGAAACTGACCACACTTTCCTCAGGTCGAATGGCTATCACTCCTGGCCCAATGAGAAAAGGGATTCCATAGCCAGTGTATACTTTCTTTTTTCTTTCTAACAGGGGAAAGGGAAATGGGGAAAGGAATTACAAGTGGAGAATTGAACACTCACCACCAAGGTGGAAGTTCAGGTAGCCAACCAACTGAGCTACTAAGATTCTCCTAAAGCCAGTGGATACTTGACTATGATGTCTGTATGATACTCACATCCTTGTCATCTTCAGATGTTTTGTTAACTATATTTTGTCTCATAATCTCCTTTTAATAGTTCCATTTCAATTTCTTTTGTGATTGGCCTTTCTCTTACCTTTTTCAGGATTAAGTATCGGTGGTGAGATGAATTTGGCTGCTGGACTCCAGGTGGCACTGTTGGCTTTGAAGCATCGGCAAAATAAAAAGCAGAAGCCAAAGATCATTCTTTTTGCTGGCAGGTGATGGCTTTTTCCTGAGTAGTCGTTGCTGCCTCAACTGTTGACTTTTTTGTCTCTGTGTTGACGTTTACTATTTGTTCAGCCCTGTTAAACAAGACAAGAGGGTTTTGGAGATGATTGGAAGAAATTTGAAGAAGCATAGCGTAGCTCTTGATGTTGTTAATTTTGGTCAAGAAGATGAGAAGAAGGCTGGGAAGCTTGAGGCATTAGTTGATGCAGCTAACAACAATGATAACAGTCACATCATTCATATTCCTCCCGGCGATGATGATCTTTCTGATGTGCTAATGAGGTTGTTAGCGATATTTTTATCACCTTTTACTTCAAACCAGATAACCTTTCATAACATATCATGTTATTCATCTGAAATTGGCAGTAGTCCTATCTGTAACGGAGATGTTGAGTCTAGAGATAGATTTGCTGCAGTTGGTGCTGGTGCTGGTGCTGGTGCAGGGCCTGGCAATTTTGGTCTTGATCCTGAGTCGGATCCTGAGCTTGCTCTGGCACTTCGAGTTTCAGTGGAGGAGGAAAGGGCTAGACTAGCAGCAGCAGCAAAGAAGGCTGCACAGGAAGCTGCAAAACAAGAAAAAGGAGAAATGCAGTCAACTTCCCAGGACGTTTCAATGACTGAAAATGTCAGTGCCCGGAGGTCTGAAACTGAAAAAAAGACAGCTGATCTACTGGTTGGTGTCTCACTATTTAGAACTTTCTGAGGACCTTTTGAGTTATTAGAAAATTGTAGATTAAAAGAAGAAACTGGTATTCTTTCGAATGTTAATTTTTTGTTTGCCATTTTAATTTTTGGTTAGGTCTGGGGTTTCCATTTGTGGGCACGTGGCATATGTATGTTAAATGATAGGCCTTTTACGGACAATCTTAAGGCTTGTCTCCAATTTTGCTTGGCCTATTGGAGCTTGGGACTATACGGAGATTTGAGTCCCTAGTTGGGATTTTACACACAACCAAGTATGGCAGGAAGACCAAGTCTTATGTGTGAGGTGTTAAGTTCCACAATGTCCTGGTGGCTGGTGCCTATTGATTGCCCAAATTTGGAAGGTTGCAACTTGCATTTATATACACTGTTTCTCTTTTTCCTTTTTTTTAGGGGGTGGGGGTAGGTGAAGAAAGGAGGATGGGAGGGATTGCACTTGTTAGCCAATTATTGGTCATCTACTAATTGATTGGTGGGATTTCTTGAATCCTTTATTTTGTCTTAAAAGAGAAACATTGCTAGTGAGAATTCACATGTTCGACCTCACCTTGTTTAGGATTGAGAGAGAGTAGCAGTAGTTGATGTTACTTGAATCCTTTATTTTCTCGAGTGTGAAGAAGATAGATCTTGAGTTTTAACACAACCCCAAAAGTTAGCCCATAGTGAAGCATTGCCCAAGGTGGTAGTATAAAGAGACAATTACCCATATCCTTAATGCAATGTGGGAATCTGACATTTCTCCTCAACCATTCGGAGTGTTAACATGGTTCTATTTCTCAATCTTTCTGACTTGCTCCTACAAAACCAAGGTCGAAAAGATAGCAAAAATCAGTCATTCACAACCACTGATGAAGGATTCTTTGAAAAATTAAGGATTAGTAATCCTTTTTAGAAATATAAAGAGATTTGATTCGGAACTCTTATATTTCCTAGGTTTAATATTGAAATAATTTCAGAGGTTTTCCCTGACTCTGTCTGTGTCAACAAACAATTCTCTCGTCGCTAGTCACTATGGCCAAAGGTTAGCAAGCCTGTCTCTTGATATAAATATTCATTCCTTTCGACTCCGTCCTTGGCCTCGAGAAGTGGTGAGCAGCACGGAGCATACTTATATGTAACTATGATGTCTACTAAATTTTATTTTACCTTCTCATACCTAGCAGAGAAACTCGTAGAGATAGAAATTTTCAAGAAAATGAGTTGAAGCTTATAGGTTTTATAATGCCTGGCCTTTTGTTACTCCCCATTCCCCAATGCAAGTAACTCCTGAACAATAAATATATCCCTTACAGGCTAATGATCTTGCCCTGTTACAACAAGTACTTGCTATGTCGAGGGATGATTCATGCTCCAAAATTGCTACAAGAGACACAGACATGTCAAAAGCAGATTTTGAAGATCAGGAGTTGCTACTAGGTTGGTTATTATATTGGCATGCCAAGTTCTTCTGTTGGCTTATATCATTAGGCCATAGTGATACTTTTCTAAGCTTTTGAAACTGGTAACATCAAGTTCTTTTTACTTGCCTTTTCAATTGATTTCTAGTGTATGTTGAATTTTACCAACTGCTGTTACATTCTATAATATGTGCCTGTCCCACACTTGAGGGGGTTTTGGTAATTGCCCTATCATTTTCTTAACATAGGTTACACTTGCATAATGTATTTGAAACAAGAAGATTATCAGGATTTTAATTGTAATATATTTTTGAAACACTGCCTTCTTATCATACTTGCGATCCTTTATATTATCAAAAATGATCTTTAAATGACAAAAGGTGTAAATACAAGACACTGTTAAATTACCTCTTAGATGACTTTGGTTAGTCCTTTCAAAATTTTAACTGCTACAAATGGCTGTAACTGTGCAGAATTCTTCTTACTATGTCAGTCTTTCTTGCAAAGGTGCCAAGTTATGCTTTTCTGATATGCCCTGTTGCTTCTTATGCTTGCAGCTCTTCAATTATCCATATGGGACAATTCAAAAGATGAGATAGATGTCACTCAATTGTTGTCAGACCAATCACTCATGTCATCACTTCTTGCTTCAGTAAGTTTTACTAAATACTTTGAGCATTTCAATTTTTACACCTTGCCAACGATCCAAAAAAATGAAGATGAAAGAAGCAAAGACATACTTTTAGACTAAGCTGAGATCATTCTTGAAGTAACAAAGTTTTATACGAGACCCTTAGGGCTGAATCATTCTGAAAGAAACGGAAGGCAAGAAAGAGAGGTGACCAAATGAGGTGGAAGGCAGCAAAAGGAATATCGAGTTTGTATTCTTCCTAGATTTCACTTATCTAAATTTAACAGAGGAGAAAGCTGCGCAAGGGAAATAGAATTATTGAAAACCTAATCCCCTAGCATGTGAATAATGTTAATACTGATTTGTGTGCCTTCTCTGTGTCGTATCCATTAATCCAATAGGCACTTAGCTTCTTGTATTGTCTGTCACACACTTTATATGTGAATCTCATGTTTTCTTTGGATCTGTGTGGACGTAACGATACACACCATTGTATATTTTAGTTTTTATTAGCATTCCATCTCTCACTTGTGTCTATTTCATCATACAGAATGATGAGGACAAGGAACAACAAGAGAATAAGGAACAGAAAGAAGACAAGAAGTGATGAGATGTCCAAATCTATTTGTTCTCATAATTTTGTTCATATCAAATGGCATGTGACTATTTTTCTTTGTAGGCCAACAAGTTCAGTTGGTAATCAAGAAATGATGCAGATTGATGAAATTTGATTCTGGGAGTAGGGTTTATACTGCTTTTTTGGTGAAAAAGAAATTAACTAGTACTACTTGTTACCCTTGGGTCTTACTTCTCAAATGTGAAATATAGTGTACTTGAAAAATGTCAATTGCCCAACCTGTGTGTTAGTATTGCTACTTGTTGGTTTACCAGAGTTATACATATTGATGGTGTTTTTAGCAATCTTATAAGTTGGTTAAACTGACACCTTTGATTTATTTATGCGTCGATAAATATCAAAAAGTTAATTGTTTAGATATAGAATTTTAAAAAGTAAGAATTTTGAAATATGTAGTCCTAAAAATAGTGTTCTTTTGTTTCAATTTATGTGATATCTTCAGATTTTGAGATTCAAACAAGTATTTCTTTTATTTCGTAATACTTTTTCATATATCTTAAATATTTTGAATTGTAATTTACCATACTTTTTAAATAAGTAAATCTTATATTTTTTAAATAATTACGTTGTTTTTGAATTTACTATCAAAATTAAAGTATTTGACTCTCGAAATTTGAACAAAAATATGTTTAACACAAAATGGCCCATGCAGGTCTCGAACCTGCGACCTTCGCGTTATTAGCACGACGCTCTAACCAACTGAGCTAATGGGCCTCGATGTCTTTGAAGCAACACTAATTCATATTATTTGGAGTACAGGGAAAAAACCCCAGCGGTGCCCAACAGTTTCATCAAGTATTAAACGTTAAGGTATTGATTAAGGAAGAAAATGGAAGAAGAAACTCAGATTTCAGCCATGAAAGACGATTACGAGGTAACATAATTCTCCATTCATCCTTATTATTTTTATTTTTTCTAAAGAATCTTCTAATTACTAGTAGCGAATTTTTGCTCTATTTTTTAATTGAAACTGGTTGAGGAAAAAGGGATTAATCTGATGTGGTTGTTGTAGTTAGAAGTTTTACTGAAATTCAAAATGAAGAGAGGTAGAGGTTGCCGGAAAAGTAGTGAGGAGAGTTGATTAGACACCATATGATGCAACTTCAGAACATGGTCTGTTAGACAGGAGGATACGGAGGTTAGTAGGTAGTTGAACTTTGACTCTTGTTCCGGTGGGTATAGGCTTAGTGGAACTGAGGATTGTGTTAGTCATAGTATTAGCCTTATACATACTCCCTCCCATTCGTTTGATGTGATTCTTTGATTTGGTACGGTGTTTAAGAAGAAGGTGGAGTCTTTTGAAACTTGTGGTCTAAAATAATTTTTAGATATTTGTGTGATGAGAATTATTTTATTAAAGATAAAAAGGAAATTTTAAAGTTTAATTATTTCTGATAAGAGTAGGGCAACATTCTTTTTAAGGATGGATTAAAATGAAAACAGTGTTACATAAAATGGAATTGAGGGAGTAGTATTTTCTTTTCAATTATTTCGATGTCATTACAATTTCTTTTCTTTGAATGCTCAAAAGATAAAGAAGTATCGTTAGTTTGTTCATGCTCGTTCCAAGCTCAAAGTACCATTTGTATAAACAAGAATCCCTTTCGTTACATGATTTCTTCTTCACATAGATAGATATAGGATCTATGGGGCAATTACTTAGAAGTACATTTTGTGCTACAACCCTTCCTATCGGATAGAAAAAGGATCCCATGCACTTAAACTGATCTTACCTGGGATCGCAAATCCCAAGTTTGTCTATGAAGAGCGGATCCTATTGTATTAGTGTCTATAATTGGTTTCTTCTATGCAATACTAATCGAATGTGTACTGCTTTTTTTAATTAATTGACATGTTTTGTTCACTGTCGTATCCCCTTTTTCATAAATATTTTGATTTGATATACTTGAACGGAGGGTTTATCGAAAGCAAATTCTCTAACTTCCATGAGGTAGGATAAGGACTCCACTTGTGGGAATACACTGTGTATGTTAGTTGTTGATGATGTGGTTTAAGAGAATAATAATCATCAATTTGCTTATCGAAAACAATCTCTCTATCTTCCAAGATAGAGGTAAAACCTCCGTACACACTAAACTCTCTAAGACTAGTTTTGGAGTAGTTACAGTGGGTATGTTGTTGTTATAATAATGATCAACTCAAAGGCGGAGCAAAACTTTTAGTTTATGGGTTCTGGATCACAATTTTGTTTTTGCTTACTGAGTTTTGAATAAATTATTTGATTAGATTTGAGAATTATTAGCGCAATTAATCGAGTAGTGAATGAGAAATTCCCTACTCATGGATTACATCGGGTATGTTGTTGTACTCAAGTAGTGGGTAATTGATATGTAGATTCTGTATTAGGAATTTTACTTGTATGGCCAAAGTTTATAACCTCCATAAAGGCAATTGCAGGAACTGAAATCACAGAATCTTAAGATGGGAGAAATCTAGGTTTAGTTTCCAATCCAAGATCTTTTTAGAAAACGGATTCCTGTTCTAAGAGTGCATAGAAACATAGATATGCTCACACCGACCGTCAATGTGGGATCTAAATTTGAAATTTTCGTTGGGGTGTTTTGGTAAAGGGATTTTGAATGGAATTATACCGAGTAATACATAACAACACTATCAATTATTTCGAGTTTTTTACTTCCTTTAATGAGAACAATCTAAATGTGTCACTTTCATGACGAAATACCGGAATTTTTTTATACTATAGTCCCAAAACCCATCAAAGTAAAAGTCCGATACCTCACTACTACTTTCATTTTTCCGTAATTTTCATGTTGATAGATCTCTTTAAATTACTTTGATTTCCAAGTATGCATCTAGTTTGTTGCTATAAGCTTTTTATCTATTGAGTATAACTCAGGTTAAAGAAAAGAAGCAAGCTGCTGCAGATGTATTGTTTCAATATTCAAACTTTGTTATGGCCTGCATTGGTAATCAAGTTCGGCCTTGCGATCTGAGACTACATTTGATGAAAGTAAGCGTTTTCTGAAATTTCATTAGCTCTATGGGTATCATGGGAACAATTTCTTGAGTACAGTTATGTATTAACCGCTCAAATTTGAGGAAATTAGCCATCTGAACAAGATATGCCCTTATAGTTGCCATATTCCAACTGCTTCGACTAGCACACAAGCCCAAACGAACAGTTGGAAAGAACTCTTTGTTTTTTTTCATGCATTCTGTTCTTGCTCATCTCTTTTATCTTCATCTTCTCTGATGAATCGTCTCTACATATCCCTTACCATCTTCCAAAATGATATATATGTAACTCTATGCAATAGTTTTATTTGTCCAACTTTGAGAATCTAGCTCAACAAATTCATGTGAGATTGATCTTTCCAATATACGTATTCATCATGTGGTCCAAATAGCTATAGTATGGAAGCTTTTTGTGACCACGAGATATATTGGCAGTCGCCAATCATTTGATTGAGCTTACATTTGGAACACATGCACTTGACAATATGAATCATTTGAAAAAGAAAGTTATTCGTTTATCAATTCGGGTGGACTCTGGTTCGTTTAGAAAATGTGGTTGCGGGGACTATATGTTGCATTAAAATTGTTGAAGCAAACTTTGCTTTGCCAAATAGAAAGTTATTACTCTGTGTTAGATTCACTATTCTTTCTTAAAACCACTAAACTAACAAATCATAGTGCATGCACAGCTCCAGCTTGAGATTCAAACTATCAATTCACTGTATATTCGAACTACATTTGCGTTCAGTGCCTAATTTGATTTAGTTTCTTCAATACCCAAGGCTTCTAATACCACAGCAACTGGACTTGATTTAGCACCAGAGTTGTGGATCTGCTCATGTTTTGAGAAAATATATGATATAGTTGCTTGCTTTTGCATTTCAGCGGGCAATTGGTCATATCGTAGGTTTAAACATAGTTGTGGAGTTGCTCCGTTTTGAGAAACATATGATATAGTTTGCTTGCTTATTGTGGTCGGGCCCTTCCCTGGACCCTGCACATAGCAGGAGCTTTAATGCACCGAGGTTGCCCTTTTTTGATTTGTCATCTCAAATAGTTTTCTGGTCTTTTGTGCATTTCACTTTATAAGAAACATCGCGAACAATCACTTGTGCACTAGCGATAAAGCTGTTTAAATTTGTTTCAACTTTCATCAGGAGATCTCAGGATTGCCAACTTCATTGAAGCAGCATCGACGTGCAGCATCTTCTCCTGATGCAATGAGAGAGTCTTCGAGCTCAGGCGCTTCAAGACTTGATAAAACAGACAGCTTTAAAGGTCTCTAGACGCGGAAACTGCAACATTGTCTCTCTTATGTTGGTTAGTTCGGTTTCTTTTAAAATACGACTATCATCATTTGCTCTGATGGAGATGTAAACCATACGATCGATGTCAAGTTGATATTATACATACTTTCATGGAGGAATTGAAGCTGTAGATAGTATATTTTTCTCATTTTGACGTGAACTTTGTAGAGAGAAATGGAAAAACAAGAAGAAAAACTCTTGTTTCTTCCTAAAACTCCCTCTAGCAAGTAGTTCTTCACATTGCCATTTCCAGATTTGTCTTTTGGATCTGGTATAGTGAAATGTTCCTACTTCCTAGTAGTATTAGCAGTTTCGCCTAGTTTCCTTCGATTTATGTTGCTTCCGATTGTATTTTGGTTATTGCATTATTTTGTTGTTACGGTATATTTTTATTATATGCTATGTGATACTTTCTTTATCTCATTTCTACTTTTCGTTCCTTAATATGCATTACCTGAGTCGGTGGTCTTTCACAAGACTTTCGTGAAATAGGGAAAAGGTTTGCGTACACTCCTCTACTCAAACCTCATCGCAGGGGGATCACATTGGGTATGTTGTTGTAACTGTTCCAAGTAAATGGATAGAACACAGCTTAAAACCTTTGAAAATTTTCTTTGAAGAAGGGTTAAATTGGAAATTCTCTGAAAAATTCGCGGTAGCTATCCTTCAAGTGTATACTGAGTAAACTTGCTTCTATACCATAGCTCGAAAACTACATAAGATGTGTAAATTGTACTAGACAATTCTGATGGAACGAGCTCGATTAAGAATACTTTGGTTAGAGGGAATTGATCATTGACCTCCTTTATTATCAGATCAAAATTTCATTTTTAAATAGATATTTAAAATAATTTTTAAAAATTATTATCAAAATTTCTAGTCGAACGCCAACTAAATTTTACATTTTTTTCCCTTCAAAAATAAAAATTGAGAGTACAAAAGGAAGGAGAAATATGGAGAGGATAATAATTAGTTTATTACAAGATGAAGAATCAAATTTTTGCCAATAAATTAAAATTATTAAATAATTAATCAACTGAGCTATTAAAATTTTCCGAGCTAAATTTTACATGTCCCCAGAGATGAACATAATCTTGTCTACTTTTTAGGAGCCAAATGTCAATTAATGTCAATTTGCCACTAAGATATGATTTTATTTTTTTTCAAAAATTTTAACAGCCAATTTGTCATTTTTTTTTTTTTTTATTATTATTATTATTATATTATTCATACAATTATGGATACTTTGAGCTAAGATTGAGAGGATAATTGGCTGTAATTGACCAATTGACCCCACCAAAATTCTTTGGGACCCATTTGACCACAATTTTTTTTTTAAAAAAATTATTTTAAATATTTTTTCACTTTATTTTAATAAATGAAATATAGAATTGAACCGAAAAAAAAGTTATTGGTTTATTGTTATCGGGTTAACAAATTTTTAATGGTTTTATAAAAAAAATTGAGTTATTGGTTCGGTTTTAATTTTTAGTATTGGGTTATTGGGTAAACCGATAACCTATTAAAACTATAATAATTTACTATTTTATCCCTTTATAAATATTAAACATTAATAATTTAATATCACGTGATACTTACATGACTGGTTTCCAATGTGTAACTCTTCTGTTGGAAAATAAATTAGAATATGAGGTCAAATATTGCATATTATTAAGTTTAGATGTTCAATTGATTTGTTTGTTTTATTGTATCTCATCGTATTGCGTCAAATTGTTAGAGAAGTCATATATTTATTTTATGAGTATTTTCTTATTGGGTTAACCATAAATCGAACTGTTAAGGACCAAAACTGATAAGAAAAATATTTTATTGGTTTGTTATTAGTTTAACATATTTAAAAATAAAAAATCGATAAACTAAACCGATAATACATAAAACTGAACCGACCGACGCATACCCCTAATTTGATCATGTCTTACCTTTAATAATAAGCAATGGCATAAAATTCATTTAAGAAGGAAGAGTTCTCCTATTAATTCAAATTCAAATCGCATAAAATTCATTTAAAGAAAACTTCTTCGATTAATTCAGATTCAAATCACATGAATTTCATCTAAGGAAGAGATTTAAACTCAAATTTTTTTATTAAAAATATAAAATTATATTCATTTCATCATAATTTTTTATTAATATTTATTTATAAATACCTACTTTTGTCTTAAAAGCAATGGTTGGCAAGATTCTCTTTAATTCAATCAACACTTTCATGTGAAGATATAATTTATTGCATGTAATCTTGAAATATCACAAGTTCAACTATTTTGAATTTATTTCTATTTATATAGTAATATTTTTCTTTCGTTTAAAAAAGAATTACACTTTAAATTTTATGCTTAATAAAAAAATTTATAATCATATAAATATTAGTATTATATATTTATAATTATAAATTTTAAAATATTTTTTTTCTTAAACTACACGTTGATTCAAATTTTGATGCATAAATCAAAATTGTTATTGTTATTGTCTGGTGAGTTTATAAGGAAATATTGTCCTGAGAGTGTCATACAATATGAATTTAAAAAGAAAATGAAAACGGGATGGGATGAGGTGTGGAGGGTTGAGGTGGTTATAAGATGAGAGTAAAAATGAGATAAGGAGCTCGAAATTAAATAGTGCTTATGAAATTTATTTTTCCTTATTTGAGAAGTTATTTTCTATATTTCACTAATCAAACATGAAAAAATAGTTAAATTATCATCATCTATGTATTATAATATATCTCGAAGGTGTCTAGATCAACTATATTTTGTTTCATTTTACTATTTGAACTGAACTATCATCATCAATGTACTAATCACACTTCGAAGTTGTCTGGACTAACTATATATTGTTCCAACATACCTCGAAGTTGTCTGGACTAACTATATATTGTTCTCTTTTCTACATGAATTATCATCAGCTATGTATTTTTTATAACACACCTCGAAGTTGTCTAAAACAATTATCCATCGTTTTATTTTTCTGCATGAATCATCAACATCTTTGTATTAAAAATGCCTCGAAGTTGTCAAGACCAGTTAGCCACTATTCTCTTTTTTAACTTAAAACATTCACCGTCTATATATTATAACATACCTCAAAGTTATCTAAGTCAATTATATATTCATTATTCTTTTCTATACTTGAAATATTATCATCTATGTATGAAAACACATCGAAGTTGTCTAGATCAACTATTTGTTAGCAGTTCATAACGACTATCTATTCCTCTAGCTCAAAATAGTGAAGGCTCAAAAAAAGATTGAATGAGGTCACTAACATTGAATCATCATAAGAAAGTCAAGTAGTCCGTGACTGACTAACAACGTTTATGTCTTTTCACGAGTCAAAAAGTGTCTCTTTCTATTAAGAAATTCTACAGAAAAAGTCCCTCTAACGAGAAAAGAAAGGACTTTTGACCGAGATAGATAGAAGAAACACTATAAAAACTGTGAAAATTAGGAACTTACTTCGTTCTATTACCTTTTTCTCTTTTTACCTGAACTATCACCTTCTACTAAACTATGTAAGTTTAAATTTAAGACGTGACAGACTAACCAACGCTTCTACCTTTTCACTTTCCACGAGTCAAAAAATGCATCTTCCTATTAAGAAACTCTAAAGACAAAGTCCCTCAAACGAGAAAAAATGGGCTTTTGATCGAGATAAGTAGAAGAAACACTATAAAAATTGTGAAAATTAAGAACTTACTTCGTTCTATTGCAATCTTCTTTTTCTACCTGAACTATCACCTTCTACTAAACTATTTAAATTTAAGACGTGACTGACTAACTAACGCTTCTACCTTTCCACTTTTCACGAGTCAAAAAATGTCTCTTCCTATTAAGAAACTCTAAAGAAAAAGGCCCTCGATCGAGAAAAGAAAGGGTTTTTGATCGAAATAAATATAAGAAACACTGTAAAAACTATGAAAATTAGGAAACTTACCTTTTTTCTCTTTCTACCTGAACGATCACCTTCTACTAACCTATGTATGTTTAAATTTAAGACGTGACTGACTAATCAATTTTCTACCTTTTCACTTTCCATGAGTCAAAAAATGCATCTTTCTATTAAGAAACTCTAAAGAAAAAGTCCCTCGAATGAGAAAAATAGGGCTTTTGATCGAGATAAGTAGAAAAAATACTGTAAAAACTGTGAAAAATTAAGAACTTACTTCATTTGATTGCAATTTTCTTTTTCTACCTGAACTATCACCTTCCACTAAACTATGTAGGTTTAAATTTAAGACGTAACTGACTAACCAACGCTTCTACCTTTCCACTTTCCACACGTAAAAAAATACCTCTTTCTATTAAGAAACTCCAAAGAAAAAGTCTCTCAAACAAGAAAAGAAAGGGCTTCTGATCGAAATAAGTAAAAGAAACACCGTAAAAACTGTGAAAATTAGAAACTTACTTCGTTCTATTGCCATTTTCCTTCAACTAAACTACCTAAGTTTAAATCTAAGACATAAAACTTGCGAAATTATAACCGTTCAAATGTGTTTTTGCCCATTATCTCATATGAAAATGACATTTCTACCCCTACAGTGACAATCATATGTTAGAGGAGAATAAAGGCCAATCATAAGCAAATACAAAAAGAGTAGAAAAAGTGAGAGAGCTCTTCTTCTCCTCCTCCTTCTTGGTTGGCTGACAGACAGAGAGCGATTCAACAGCAGTATTTTCAGGCAAGAAAAAAGGTACCCAAAATTTTACAAATAGCTTTAATGGCTTTTCCTTTTCTCTCTCTTTACCTCTAATTTTTTTTCTCTCTCTTTCTCTAGATCTAAATTTACAGCCACCCCATTTTCCCTTTTCCCCAATATTCCATTCTCCCCTTTTTGGTTTCACCATTTTTTTTCCAATTTTGGGTTTGGGGTTTCCTCTAATAATAATAAAGTTATCAACTTTTTCTTCTTTTTGTGGGTTTTTGCCATTTTTTGCAGATGGGTCATTGAAAGGAACTGAAATTCATCCAACAATCATCACATTGTTACGTTTTTGTTTGTTTTATTGATCAGGTCTTCTCAAGAAGATCTGATAAGAAGTGGGTCATTGTTAATTTTACACACACACACACAGAGAACAAGAAAAAGTTATGAGTGCTTCCAGGTTTATCAAGTGTGTTACAGTGGGTGATGGTGCTGTTGGGAAGACTTGTCTTTTGATTTCTTACACCAGCAACACTTTCCCTACGGTTTGTTCATCAACCCCTTTTGCTTCATGTTGTTAAATTTTTGTTTTGAGGGTGTGTTTGTAATGAGGAGAAATGCTCTTTTTTGTTCTTTGTCCTGTTTGTTTAGATTGATTTGCTGCAAATGTTGAAGAAAAAGATTTCATTTTGTTGATAAAATCTTATACATTATTGTCAATCAAGACTCTATTTGTGTATCTTGTG
Organism: Solanum aculeatissimum; assembly: GCA_038996855.1. Lineage (NCBI taxonomy): Eukaryota > Viridiplantae > Streptophyta > Magnoliopsida > Solanales > Solanaceae > Solanum > Solanum aculeatissimum. The sequence continues at coordinate 18,642 of JBCEWC010003459.1, forward strand.
ATCAGTGGAGGAAGTAGGATTTTCACCAAGAGGGTTCGACGTCTACATTATATACATAAAAGGAATTTGGATGAACCCCCTTCCGCACCCCCTAGCTCCACCTTGCTTGTAATTGCTGTATGTCTCCTGCTTTTACATCAAACCTGGAAAATGGTTTCCAAAGTAAAATATTTTTTTCAGAAAACATTTTCCTAAAAGTAGCATTTTCTTTTTAAAAAGCAGCTTAATTTTTCTTCCTTTGTTTTTCTTGTCAGCTGTAATGCTGTGGCAGCAATAATGTGTAATTACCTGTGTCAATGTGGAGGATTTGAGAATGGGACAGGGAGGGACTTTGTATAATTGTTTTCACCCTCTTGCCGATTTTCCCTGCTTATTCGTTTTTGCTATATGCTTAATTTGATTCCTTTCAGGACTTCCTCATGAATATATATTGATAACAATCACGTTAACAAATGCTTTTCTTTTTAGGCCGTTTAAAAGAAGTTATGGGCGTCAGCTTTTTTGCTTAGGCACAAGTTCCTGTTGTGTGTTCTTATTTGTTTGGTTATTGAGGGTGTAGCTGTTCTAATATCTTGTTGTAGTCTTGTGTTGATTTTTTGGACAAATTACCTTGTTTGCGTGATCTCTTTGTATGCAGTTTTGATCCTTTCAAAATTTTCTTGGATCGCATAATTTTTTCATATTTTCCATCTTCGAAACTCGATTGATGATGGGCTGCCTTTTACCCTTCTTCACTGAGATGCATTTGCTTAATATCTGTCGGGAGCTAACGTAATCCACCCTGTTTCAATCTTTTGGATAAATTGCCTGTCTTACAACTTTACATGGTCTGTTGCTTTACTATCTTGTTGTGTGCTAAATTGTACCTTTTTCAATATTTTTACACGACTATTTCTTGGTTTACTGTTTACATGTTTGTTTGTTTGTTTGTTTGTTTATGCTACATTTAGAAGCATATTGACTTATGTCTTTAACAAATTCATCACGTGTTCCTCTTAAATCAAGTTGTGACAATTAGTCTTAAAGGTAAGGAAGAGAAGACATTGATTTTACTTTAATATGAACTTGGTAATATTTATATCCGATCACTTGGTGCTTGCTCTTTGCTGCACTTACATCTTTGGTGGTTTTGAGGAGAAAAGTTAATTCACCTCACATGCACTGAATCGTTTCTTTTTTTATTTTGTCTCGAATTACAGTGCTTCACAGAATTTTCGTATAGTCTGAGAAGGACTCATTTCATCTCTCCCAAATTTAACATCACTTGCTTTTCCCTCATTCATGTAATTGTTTGACAGGATTATGTGCCCACTGTGTTCGACAATTTCAGTGCAAATGTGGTTGTCAATGGAGCCACTGTCAACCTAGGGTTGTGGGATACTGCAGGTAATTATTTATTTGCTCGACATTTATTGCTTGAAGTTTCTGATAACTGTTACATATTAATGCATTCCAATGCACAATATACCTATAATAATGCCAATTATAAGCTGTCCAAATTGTTATGAGTCTGACTTCATTTAATGTATAACAGGACAGGAGGATTACAATAGGCTAAGACCTCTGAGTTACCGTGGGGCCGATGTTTTCATTTTGGCATTCTCTCTCATTAGTAAAGCCAGCTATGAGAATGTCGCCAAGAAGGTAAGTGTTTCATTATGTATTTCTCTTCATTTAATAACAACATACCCAGTGATTCTCAACAAGATTTGAGAGTGGGTAGGGTTGGGTGTACGCAAATCTTACCACTACTTGGTTGAGAGGAGGTTTCCTAAAGACCCTTGGCTCAAGAAAAGTGGTTTTCAAAACAGGTTGAGAAATACATGAATAAAAAAAAATGTGATGAAAATAACTAAGGAAAGAAAATTGACGACAACAGAACTAGTAAAGACGACCAAAGTAAAAGAAACTACAATAATAGTAAAAATTGAAGAATACGATAACGATAGAATAGTAATTGATGATATGGTAAGGACTAACTCTTTCTATTCATTGTCGGTACATGGAAAATTTACTATTTTTATTTGGTTGTTTTTCAGTGGATTCCTGAGTTGAAGCACTATGCTCCTGGTGTCCCAATAGTTCTTGTTGGAACAAAACTTGGTGAGGCTTTCATTTAAACACAATCTAATCTGCAGTTTGTTTCATAGATCTGCGTGAGGTGATAATCAATATTGTCTGCAGTCTTCTTATTTATGTAATATTTATAAATTCTCACTGATCAAAAGAAGATACGCCACTGCTAAATGACATTACCACTGTAAGAGCCTTACTTGGTAGTGCCTAGGTTGTTTCTGATAGAAGAGAATAAAGATTTCTGCTTTTCTCGAAGTAGAAGGAACTCTTCTCCTAGTTAAGAGAATAGATTTAATGAAACTGCTGAAGAGCTAATAATATGGGATGATGGGCATTGAAGTTGTGGAATGGTTGGTGGCTGGTAAATGTGTGATTGTTCCCACCTTCGTTTCTTTTCTCGTTAGTACCTCTTTGATTGAGTTGAAAGAATGGATTTTCTTTGTAGGTACCTATACAAGGATGCGTTGTTATAACAAGAAGTAATCTCTTTTGAATGTGAAAAAACTTGGTTATCAACTTGTGTTGTGTTGAGTAACTATATCTTTGCTCATTATAACATGCGGAATCATGCTATAATACAGTTTCTCCTCACATTCTGTATCTCATCTTTTGCTGCTTACATCTATCAGTGTTTATTCTGCTGTTTTATATGTTTACTGTTGTTGGTTCCAATTATGTATGCCTAATTAGCCTACTTTACCTCCTGTATTGTACTCAGACCTTCGGGATGATAAGCAATTTTTCGTAGACCATCCTGGTGCTGTGCCGATTACTACTGCTCAAGTAAGCATAACTAGCACTCTTCCTCTTTTTCATTGTATCCGAGGGACAATGCTTTTTTTTTTTGGGTACTTTTGTCCATTCATTTGATATCTCTCTATTTAACCCTTAAGGGTGAGGAGCTAAGGAAAACGATTGGTGCACCTTCTTACATTGAATGTAGTTCAAAAACACAACAGGTACATTTTCCCTACAGCAGATATATTTCTTGCACCGTATATCTTTTCACGTACTTTTTATTGTAGCGTTTGATTGAATTTGTCCTTGTTGCAGAATGTGAAATCAGTCTTTGATGCTGCCATTAAGGTCGTCCTCCAGCCTCCCAAGACGAAGAAAAAGAAGGGGAAATCTCAAAAGGCCTGCTCGATATTGTGATCAACTGTAGGTCCAACGATATGGCTCATCACAATTCCCGTTGTAACATCCCCCCGTTATGTCCCTTTGTCTCGGAGGAAGTAGGAGGTCTCCGTCTGTCTTATTCAGAACTACTAACGATCTCTCGAAAAATGTTTCAGGTGGCTTGGTTTTTCTGTATAATTGTTGTTCACCTTGTAGGCCACTCTAGTGTGCCCTTTGTTTTGATTTGGTTTTATGTATTAACAACTGAATGATCCCCAGTTAGGAAAACAAATTCTTTTTGGAATGTTGGGCTTCTCTGTGTTTTCTTGTTTTGCATCTCATTTTAATCTTTTAATTACTTTGAAATGTTCTCTTAAAACCCTCGAAGGATGCGGTGTAGTGGATGGAGTTGCTCCCTTAACCAGAGGTCTCAGATTCGAGCTTTGAGTATGGAAAAATTCTTGGTAGGGAACACTACCGTTGAAAACCATCAAAGGATACGGTGTAGTGGATAGGGTTGCTCCCTTTACCAGAGGTCTCAGGTTCGAGCCTTGAGTATAGAAAAGTTCTTGGTAGGGAACACTACCGTTTAAAACCATCAAAGGATACAATGTAGTGGATAGGGTTACTCCCTTAACCAGAGGTCTCGAGTTTGAGTCTTGGGTATGAAAAAGTGCTTGGTAGGGAGCGCTCCCGTCTAAATAGTATCCTATGAATTCGGAATTGTCGGATTCCAATATGAGTATCGGACACTAAGTGAGAAATTTAAGAAAAAAAAAGGAATATTTCTTCTAAAAGAATTTTATTTTTTATTGTTATTTCTTTTACTTTGATTATGTAATTACTTGCATATTTTTTCAAACCATGTTCTAAAAAAACTTGAGATTTATTAAGAATAATATCTCTACCTTGAAAAAATGAAGTAATGTCTACGTACACTTGTACATGTTATCTTTGACTAATTCAATTTTAGTAGTCTATAGGTCACTATTATTTGATTGTAAATTTTATTATTATTATTATTATTATTATTATTATTATTATTATTATTAATTTAAATATAATATGAAAATTCATAACTTTTAAATCTTCATGAGCTGGATTTTTTGTATTTTTCTAACTTGGCCTAATTATGAAGCAACTCTACTGCTTTTTATTTGAATTTCCATTATTTATTCATCTTTTTTAAAAATAAATTATTTTAAGTAAAAAAAGAATATTCTCTTTGTGAAGTTGAATAGAGGTGATCCACTCCTTGGTTATTTTATTTTTCTCACAAAAATAATAATAAATAATAATAATTCTAAAGTTGTCTCTGATTTGTTTTTGTTTTTCCAAAATTTAATTTAATTTTTTTTTTTAAAAAAAAAAGATGTGATCTTTACAAACTTGGCACAAAGTGGCAAACTTGATTGCCACTCATTGGTTATTATATTAGATTCTCCTTTGGCAAAGATTCATTGTGTTAAATATATATATATATATATATATTAGACACAAGAACCCGATTGTTATTTTTTTATCTCGATTTATATGGTATTGATAGATTTTTTTATAAATATATTTTAAAATTTTAAAGTATTAATTATTGCGATTTATAACATATTTTATGTTATTTTTAAATAATATGTGTTACTTATTTTATTTCAACTTATGTTGCACATATAAAACTTTGAGAGTCGATCAACGTTTGTATTTATTTTTTAAATATTTTAAATTGTTAATAGCTAAAGTAGCTGAAAAAATGATTTATTAGGGGTAATATTGTAAATCAAGCAGTTGAAGCCGGCACGTCAATTGGTGGTCACCTTTAAGAAAAATGATTTATTAGGGGTAATATTGTAAATTCATAGTTGAAGCAACTGAAGAAATAATTACTAGAAACAGTGTAGTAAAATCAAGCAGTTGAAGCAGACACGTTAATCGGCAACTACCTTCAAGAAAAAGTAGTTAATTAGGAGCAATATTGTAAATACACAGCTACAACAGCCGAAGAAATAATTAATAGAAATGATATAGTAAAATCAAATGGTTGAAGTAAATACGTCAATCTGCAATTGTCTACTTAAGCATATAGCTGAATCAGGTATGTCGACCATGACGTATTTGCTTCAAGACGTAGTAATATATATATATAAGCTGCAACAATCATGACTTGTAGACTTACAGGTTTATTCTTTTATGGGAGTGAAACTGTGATGATCATGACTTGTATTAGCAATTGTCAAGAATCGTCATGAAGCAAATAAATTAACTTTTACTTAGATTCTCTACGTGTATTAGAAAATTCGTTAAATATTAGATTCTGAACTCAAATAACAATACTCAGTGGAAAACCCGCAAGTGGGGTATGAGAGGGTAAAATATATCTGGACCTTACCACTATCTCATAGAGATAGAGAGGTTGTTTCCAAAAAGATTCTGAACTCAATAATTAAAATAAATTACAAAATCAATTGACAATTCAAAATTCATAAACATTAAATTATACATTCGCTTTCTGCCTATATTAAAATCCCGACATAACTTATCTCGAGTTTAAATTAATCTTTAACTCTACACCATTCACAAATCAAGATTTAAGTATCCAACTAATAAATTAGTGTCATAAGAATATCATTCTAATAAGATAGAAAATACCATGAACATATACATAAAGAATATTCTTTACAATAAGATGAAATATTTAAAAAATAATAAAAAAATTGGAAAAGCGAGAAAAGCTAGGGTTTATTCAATACGGAGAAAAATATCCAATTTCTTGTGTTCGATGTTTGATTAATTTCCTTGATAAAAGTAGGAAAAATAAGTTCTACGAATAATATTTCGTATTAATTACGTTCTTCTAGCATCCAGCACACCACATCTTTACGTCCACCCATGTAGCCCCCATCTCCGACACCCCACACTGCCACCTCACACAGTATTTTTTTAAGATTATATACAAATACTTTTAGGGATATATATATATATTTACTTTCATACTGAACTAGAAAAATAAATAAGAAACTCACTTATTTTTCTGAAAATCGAACACACCAAGGGAATTTTTTTTTCCTTTTTCTTTTTGTTTCTTCATAAGTTCTAAAAAATCATCCATCGTCCCTTTTTAAAGTGCATATTTTATTTTATTTTATTTTATTTTATTTTATTTAAAATGACTTTTTCCCATAGAATCTATACCAATGAGTGACCACTAAATAATTATTGAAAAAAGAAATTATTCTCTTTTTTTCCCTTATTTTCTTGCATATATATATTTGCATTCTTTCTTGAAATATTTCATCAAATTGATCTCTATAAAAATTTCAAAACTATTAATTTCATAAACCAAAAATATATATATATTTCAATCCAAGAAATATATTTTATTTTTTTTAATTAATGGCTTCAAGGAGAATTCAAAAGGAACTAAGAGAGTTGCAAAGAGACCCTCCTACTTCATGTAGTGCAGGTAAAAAAAATAATTATTATTTTTTTAAATATATTTTATTATGCATCATTTCAAAGGGATCAAAATTAAGTCAGAGTCGTAAATATTTCTTCATCCTTAATTAGATATCTCGAGTTTAAACATTTGATATGTAAACATCTTTACTAGTTCCTGGTGCAGAGTTTGATTAGTCAAGCCTGAAAACAAATACCTGAACTAGGTGAGGAATCGGGAAAAGTTTACTTAGGGGTCCTTCGGTGTATCTGAGATAATATCATGGAGTTTCACTTTTTTATAGGTTTGAAAACTATTATAATGTCATGAACTTCAAAAATTGTCGCAATATTCTGAATTTTTCACTTGTTTAAGTTCTAAATTCACGAAATTATCATGTTTTCGCATAATAATTGACTATTTCTCACTAAATGTTTAAGCTTAGACTATTTCGCAAGAAACTGATATAAATAGTCGTCCACCAAAACAATATCCAACACATATATATAGTTGTTGTATATTAATTTATAATATTCACAAAATACATTTTTTTAATACAAAATAATATAATTTTTTATATATTTGACTAGTAAACGTAATTTTTTTAGAAGAATGTTCATAAATAGTCTAAGCTTGAAACTTAATATGGTCAAATAGTTATATTTTACATAATTACACGTCATAACCTCGGTTATGTGACTTGAAGAGGAGGAGCGAGGCGAGTGAGATCGAGAGAGGGATGAGAGTGATGAATCGTATGTGTATATCTGTCAAATATTTATATATGCGTAACTAATATACACATGTATTTGTATATCTGCCTAGCGAGATTGGGAGAGGGAGGAAAGAGGCGAGCGAGAGAGGCGAATTGTATATGTATATCTGTTGAGTTGACTATGTATATCTGTCAAAATAATTGTATATATACAGCTGGTACATATGTAATTGTATATCTGGCAAGAAATTACGGAGAGCGAGGAGAAAGGCGAGAGAGAGGAAGAGAGGGGAGAAAAAATAGCAACAAAACTCTAACTATAACTATAAACTGTAATTTTTTTCAAACTATAGTTGTATAATGTAAATACATATCATATGTTTGCTTAGCTACGTTATTTTTTCTTTTTTTTAATTTATTGGTCAAATATATAATTTTTTTAATTTTTTAAAAATTTTAATTTTTTTTTTTTAGGTCCTGTGGCTCAAGATATGTTTCATTGGCAAGCAACAATTATTGGGCCAAATGATAGCCCTTATGCTGGTGGTGTTTTCCAAGTGGCCATCCATTTTCCTCCTGATTATCCTTTTAAACCTCCTAAGGTATAGTTATACACTTATTATACATTAATTATACATCAAAAATCATTATTATTATTATTCTAATCTTTATTTTTAATTAATTTTAACCAGTATAATCAATATTATATAGTACTAATTTTATATTTGTTATATGTTCAATATATATTAGCGACAGCTCCATCGATCAGAATGTAACTGCGTGATTTTTTTTATGGCATATTAAGATAAAATAATCATTTTATTTCGAAACAAAATTTTCTGCACTCGATATTTGCATTAGATGAGTGAATATATGACATACATTTATTTGATAAACTTTTTCCACATTTATTTGATAAACTTTTTCCACTTCCTACATGAATTTTTTTCTTCCGAAAATTACATATATATAAAAAAAGGTTTACAAAAAAAGTAGCTCATGTTTATTTACGTAAAAAAATAGCCCAAAATCAGCAAAACTATGCATGACTATACCATACAGTTTGTCAAAAGTTATAAAAAGTATACACTACGATACAATGTATATTATTTATACATGAGCTATACACTAAATATACATTATGATACACAAATATACACTATCTATACATGTCTATACAACGAGGACCATTCTTTTTGTAATTTTTTAAGTTTAGTATCTCTCGAGGTAATTTGCGTTTTTTTTTTTTTTTTACCAATATAACTAATTTATATTTTTATCATTTTATTTTGGAAGGTGGCTTTCAAGACCAAAGTATTCCATCCAAATATAAATAATAATGGAAATATTTGTTTGGATATTCTTAAGGATCAATGGAGTCCTGCCCTCACTATATCCAAGGTCCGTCTCGTATTAGTTGTCATAATTTTTATTTTTAAAATTAAATTATATAAATTTTGAATAATATTTAAGATGTATTTTTTCATCGTAGTCTCTCTATCTCTATGAGGTAGTGGTAAGGTTTGCGTAAATTTTACCCTCCCCAGACCTTACTTGTAGGATACCACTGGATATGTTATTGTCTGTGATACGGGAAAAAAAATTGCAATCAATAATATTTTTCTTATAGTTTTCAAATATCTTAATTTTGATTTTTAAAATATCAAATTAAATTAAAATAATTAAAACGAGTTTGCTTCCTTTATCATATATATGAGATGGACGGGCCCTTTTTTTTTCAAGCAAAATAAAAGGTCTTTCCATAGTCAAATTACTAATTTAAAGAAATTATTCATTTAGTTTTAAAAATTAGTTAAATTTGATTTTCGAAAAATGCAATATGACAACTAAAAAGGAACGAAAGGAGTATTATAGTAGAAAATACCTTACCAACTTAATTAATGAATCGATCTAGAAAGCTGAACTAAGAATTCTCTTTCAAAAACATTGTTCATGATTTACGATTTTAAATTATTATCAATTAATTATCATTCACGTTTATTTTTTTTCCTTATAATAATAGATATCTTTACTTGTATGACTTAAATTTCTCGAATAAAATAATTATTTTTTATTTTATTTTTTTAATGCAGGTTTTGTTATCTATATGTTCACTATTAACAGATCCAAATCCAGATGATCCATTGGTACCAGAAATTGCTCATATGTACAAGACAGATAAGCACAAGTATGAATCAGTGGCTCATAATTGGACCCAAAAGTATGCTATGAATTGACACGTGAAATTAGTCAAGGTGCGAAAAAGTTGATCCAGACAATACGGTTGTTTTAACTTATAACCATATAATAAGTGCAGAAAAAAAAACTAGTACAAAATTTGTGAAATGAGAAATGTGTCACAATTGGATTAAATAAATGGGGTTATTTTTTCTATTTTCTTGATAACAATATAAAATGTTCTCAATGAAATTTCTTTTTCCTTTTCTATCTTATGTTCGGTATTCATTTTGGGGTCATGCATAATTCAAATTCTATTATTCTACCGATAAATAATGTTTTCTCCGTCCTATTTTATGTGAAACTGTTTGACTTGACACGGTGTTTAAGAACAGAATAAAAACTTCTGAAAGTTGTGTCTAAAATCAAATAACTCCATAGATATTTGTATGGTTGAAAATCATGTTCCTCTATAATTCAAATACAAATTCTACCCATAAATAATGTTTTCTCCGTTGGCACTGACACTATTAGACTTGACACGATGTTTAAGAAAAGAAGAAAGACTTCTAAAACTTATGTCTAAAATCATCCATACATATGGTTGAAAATCATTTTACCCTATAATTCAAATTCAAATTCTACCCATAAATAATGTTTTCTCCGTCCCATTTTATGCGGCATTGTTTGACTTGACACGGTGTTTAAGAAAAGAAGAAAGACTTCTGAAACTTGTGTCTAAAATCATCCATAGATATCTATATGATTGAAAATCATTCCACTAAGGGTAAAAGAGAAATTATAAAGTTAAATTGTTTCTTATTCTAATAAGATGACATTCTTTTTGGGACGGACTAAAAAGAAAAAAGTGTCGCATAAAATGGAACATAGAGAGTACAAGATAAGGCTGCGTATATAGAAACTGATGATTTGGTCCTTCCCTCGCACATAGCAGAAGCTTTAGTACACCAGACCGGACTGCACTTAAATCTTCAACCTCTTGTCCAAGTAAAATTTATTCTCAACACAAACAAATTTCAATAAGATAGTAACTGATGTAACTATGCAACTTCAAACAAACTTTACCTAGCAATTATTCATAATCACAAGCTTGATCTGCATCATATAGCCTCGAATTTACAGACAGATTTTTACGCGAGAGGATTGTTACAACGATCAAAATCTAAGGTATAACGCACCACAGAGTGGTTAGAAAATATACAGATATTTGCAGCTTCTTCCGCAAGCCTGCTGAAAAAATGCAGAATCTCGACTGACATTGTATGGGGGAAAAAAATTACCTGGTTCTGTAACATCAAGAACGCCAATTTCTTGAAAGAAAATGTCTCTCTCTCCGTTAAGACTTTATGGGTTCATATTTCTCACCAACGGCACCACCTTTATCCTTCTGGAATTGAATATAGCGCAATGTGCTAGCGAACAAAGCGTCTGCAGCAGGATCAGCTGTTTTATTTTCACCTTGCATTTCAGTTGTTATTAGCTCGATTAGGCTCTGAATGGATGCAACAGTGATCTGTGTGACCCCCTTCTCGTAGAAGTATAGATACCTGACATCATACAAATCATACAAATGAAGTATAGATACCTGACATCAATGACCTGCAAACCAGAGACCGTATCCAAGAAAGGGAAATAAACAAGGATGAATAGTGTTGTTTTACTTGTTTAGAATTTCTATAAAGAGCAAGACTGATCCACTGCTGCCACGGGTTGCATTTGACATTTGTTGAGCAGCATTTGCAATCCTTAAGGCTCGTTTTAAGCAAAGCAAAACCCTGGATCAATGAAAAAGAAACAACCACGTTAAGAAGAATAAGAAACTGACAGAAAACCCATAAACACAAACTACAACTCATGCAGGTATAAACAAAGCTAATTAATGCTAATAATAAGAGTGGCACACAAAATAGCAAGCAGTGGCGGATCTAGGATTTTAAAGTTGTGGAATCAAAATTTTTATTAAGGGTTCATAACATAAAAGATAAATACACGAGAACCAAAGGGTGTTCAACATCTATTATATATATATATATATATATATATATATATATACAA
>JBCEWC010003460.1:0-30231 GCA_038996855.1 Solanum aculeatissimum
ATTTGTATATCTGTCAACAGATTGCAAAGAGAGAGGAGAGAGGCGAGAGAGGAGAGACAAAATAGCAACAAAATCCTAACTATAACTATAAATTATACTTTTTTCAAATTATAATAATATAATATATTTGTCTAGTTACATAATTTACCCTCCTTTAAATTGCAATAGTAAGATCAACTATTTGTGGACCGATCCCAAGGCCCAAGCCAATACCAATAATCAGTCACCACTCACCAGTAGTCTGCCCCATTACCAATGGGCTTCTTCCAAGAGTCACTATATAGAAACTTAAAAAAAATATTTTGTATGATAAGAATGTGTTACACGTAAAAAAAAAAAAATTTTAAAAATAAAAAGTTATCGAGTAATAGTGAGATTGATTGTATTGTATAAGAAGATATATTCATATTAATTGTTTAGTTAAAAATTCTCATGGTCAAAAAATATAAATAGCGAAAATGAAGATGTTGAAATGCGCAAATGAGCATATCAAAAGTTGGGAGGCATAAATTATATTGCCCTCTGAGTAGTCTGTACATATATATATACATATACTCATTTTATATCTCGTCTATAAATTAAATTACATCAAATTTATCAATTTTTAAATTTATTAAAATAATTTATCATATATTCAAATACTCAACTTCGACGGTCTAAATTTTTTTTCCCCCCTAACTAATAGATAGACATTGCATGCATGAACAATATTAAAAAAATCCAAAGTAGAACAAATACCCGACACGTGTCCCTCCACCTGTTTACATTTGAGGCCATTAAGCATGACACATACCATAGTATAATTGTCCTTATATATAAAAAATAAATTAACCCTAAAAATAAAAATTGATTAAAGTTTTTGCATTTTAAGTTTTAAAATTAAATTGTTGTGTCCATTTTGTGAAAATCTGTGGAAGCAAAAGGAATTGGTGAATTATCTGCAAGATAAAATGGCTAGGACAGTGGCTAGGAGTTTTGCAGCTCCATTGTTGTTTATTAACTTAATTATGTATTTAATTGTGTTAGGTTTTGCTAGTTGGTGTCTAAACAAGTATATTAATGGCCAAACTAATCATCCTAGTAAGTTCATTCTTTGTCTTAATTCTCGTTTTTTGAGTTTCATACCTGATGTTATGTCAGTTTGTTATCTGAATTATCACTAATTATTTATTTAAATATAGTTTAACTAGTATTTTTTTCTCACTTTTTCTATTAGGAATGAGTTAACATTTTTATCAAGGGTGTTCATATTTTTAGAACATAAATAATCGATATATATCAAAATATTTATATTTAATCTATATATTCAAAAAAGAAATTTGATTAAGAGTGTTTGTCTGATGACCCTAATGTAGCTCTGCCCTGTTTTCTACCTTATATATCATTCAATTGTTATATCTAATTTTTGTTTACTTTTTCTATACCTTATTATATATGACTCATTTTTAGATTTAGATAGGGGGAAAAATGAATAATTGATAATTTAAATGTGTTATATTTATATGTAGTATTATTAATTATTTATTAAAATATATTTCAAATTAATTTTGTTTACTTTTTCTACTTTATTTATTATTTTTTGAGTTTTGTACTTGAATTATCAAGTGTGTGTTAGTTTTTATCTGAACTATCATTAATTATTTATCCAAATATATTTCAACTAATTATTGACCGTTGAAGCGTATTTTAATAAATAATTAGTTAAAAATGAATATTTTAGGTGTGTTTTTCGAATTTATAATCTAAAATTAGACATTAAGTGTAGTTCATTATTTTTATTTTTTTCAGGCTTTGGTGGAAATGGAGCTACAATGTTTTTTCTAGTATTTGCAATATTGGCTGCTGTTTTGGGAATTATATCAAAGCTTTTGGGTGGAAATCATTTGAGGGCTTGGAGAAATGATAGTCTTGCTGCTGCTGGTTCCTCAGCTATTGTTGCTTGGGCTGTTACTGCACTAGCTTTCGGGTAAACGCTATTTTATCTGTATTTATTTATGACTAAAATCATTCATAGATATTTGATTTGGCACGGTATTTTAGAAAAGAGGAAGAGTTTTGAAATTTGTTGTCTGAAATTATTCTTAGATATTTGTATGATTGAGAATTATCTCATGGGGAATAAAAGGAAAATTTTGAAGATGACATTTTCTTTGACAGTGGCACTGAACCCCACAGTAAAAAATTGTACTATTTTTGTATGATTTTTTTTAGATATTTGTGTCACTGAGAATTATGTCATTAGGGGTAAAAAGAAAATTTTGAAGATGACATGCATTCTCTGACGGACATAGTATTTAGGGGTTCATCCGCCATTTCTCTTTGAGACGAACCAAAAGGAAAGGGTCCAAGATGACATTCTATCTGACGGTGTCGGAGCCACATAGTATCTCTTTGAGACAAACCAAAAGGAAAGGATCCAATATAAAATAGGACGGAGGGAGTAATATTTATTTACTATGAAGGTGAATTCGTTAAAATTATTTTTGAGAAGAATCAAAAGGAAAGGGTCCAATATAAAATAGGGTGGAGGGTGTAATATTTATTTACTATAAAGGTGAATCCATTAAAATTATTTTTATCATTTATCGCTTCTTAATTATTGCGTAGGTTGGCATGCAAGGAAATAAATATAGGAGGTTGGAGAGGCTGGAGGCTTAGGGTTCTTGAAGGATTCACTATAGTTCTAGCATTTACACAACTCCTCTATGTTCTAATGCTTCATGCCGGAATGTTCAGCAGCCGTTATGGGCCCGGTTACCGAGAAACGGAATACGGCACTGCTGCCGGAGTACCGCCGGCCGGAGAAAAGGGTGTAGGGGTACCTACAACAGGGGTGGTGTAATGGAAGTATTTAGAGATGATGTTTTGGTCCTACTACACTAGATTGTAAATTATGTTTTGTTTAAAATAAGGTTTGGGTCTTTAGTGGACTGTTTAGATTGTGCTATGTATGTATGTAAGAAATGAGTTTTTGGGCTTTTCTATGTACATACATTGTACCTTGTTTTGGTTTTGTTCGGGGTTTAATATTCGTATCACAGTTCGATTTGGAAAAATTACGCCAATAATATAAATATATATTGATTAATATAATTATAATTTAAATTAATTATGATTTAATATTAATTATTTGTGTCATTTATGTGATTATATAAAAGTTGTGAGTGAATTAAATTGTATAGTGAAATAATATTTTAAATTGTATAGTGAATTATATAAATAATGTATATAAATCTTAAAATTAAATATATAAATATTATATAAAAATGGTGAATTGTACCGTGAATTATATAAATATATATATATAAATGTTATGTGACTTTTATATTGTTATGATGATTATAATTATTAAATATAATTATTTAAATTATAATTAAAATATTTTTGAGTGGTTATAATTATTCTCTAAGAGAATTATAGTTATTATAATTTTGTGGAATCAAGGGATTTATTATAACTGATTATTTAAAATTAAAAGATAATATGTTGGAAAAAGTCGTTGTTGATAAATCATTAAAGGGAAAAAAATTATGATCCAGAATTAAGTCCATCATAATACTAATTTTACTTAGTTGGAGATTTCAAGATATAAGTTCAAATAGATTAAATGAAGTTATATGGAGCCATTTGTGCAACAATAATGACATTCTTTCGTTGAAAAATAAATTATATAATATATAAAGATTATAAATTACATTATTATGATTATATGTAAATAATTTTTTACTCTCTTAAATATTATTTTAAAAAATTATATGTTCTTTACATTATAATAATGTGGTTGGCCAAAATTCTTGTACCCTTTTTCCAATTATATTTTGACTTCAATTTCATCTTCTTAAGATCTTTTATAATTACCTAATAATATTTTCTTTTTTTAATAATAATAAAATTTATAATTACTATCCTTTGGGTGCATACAGAGTAACTCACAAATCCCGTAGAAGAGATAATTCGCACTAGACAAATTATCACGTAGAAGAGATAATTTGCACTAGACAAATTTGATACGACGAGTTTAATTCAGAAGGTAAATTTCTTGCTTTTGAAGGCAAGAGATTTCGAATTTGAGATTGATCATTCTGAAGGGTTAATATTCTCTTTATTTTTTATATTAAAAAAAAGATAATATTATTTCCTTTTTACCTTCTTTGATTGTAACATCCATGATTATAAAAGAGGTTCCATGCTTCTAGTCAAGAAAAAGACTACTTAGAAATGTTTTAATAGTAATATTTTTGAATCAAGCAACTTTTAATTGGGTCAAACAAAAGGTTATAATTATGACATTAATGAAGGATGACTAGATAAACTTTTTATGAAATGTTATAAAGTTTTCATAATTTAATTTTTTTTATATTTATTATTTAACATAGGCTGATAAAAAAAATACTTTGGTAGATATCGAGATTGAAAGAAAAAAAAGAAGTGATATTTGATATGCATTTTAAGATTTTTATATTGTGCTCGATATTTAAAAGAAAATATCGAATATAATATCAAAATATTTAGTTATATATAAAACTCATATAATATATATTACATTATTGATAATTACAAATATATGAAATAGTATCATTATAAAATTACGTATCACAACTCATTTGATGTTAACTATCTTATTTGATTGAAATGTTCTTTTTGTGTAGTTAATTAACAAAGAAAATTAGTTGTATATTATTTTGAATATTTTTATAGGTGTGAAGTGTAATTTTTGCTATGATTGAGACATTTTTTGAAAACTCAAAATTACTACTTTTTATTATACGAATATTGTAAATTGAACTGAACAAACTATTATTACTAATTTATCGTATCATAAAATATCAAAACTAAACTTTAAATTACTTAAATCATACTAAATTAATTTAATATGATAGCATTTTAATGTTATTAACTCTTTTGGTAAGTACTTTAAATACTCAAATTCATTAAATAATTATAAAATAAAATAAATAAAATTTTAATCTATAAATAAATACACCTAATAATTGAAATCATAATTATAAAAATCCAGATAAATTTCATGAGACTTCATCATAATCCCAAGATTCTGCAAATCTAGTTATCTTGGCTAATTATCTAATTAATTAAATATTTATAAATGATTAAAAAAAAAGGGACTAATTGTTCTAGAAACTCCTTTTTTGGCATGTCCCAACATGCCTTTTCAGCTTAAGCAAAACGTATGTGACTTTTAATTTTTTATGAAATCAACAACACGACAATAATTATCAAGTTTCTTATCCAAAAATAATAATAATAAAAATAAAAATTCTTTGGTGGATATCTCAACGTAGATATAATTATAGTACATGGTCATTCAGTCAAAATAATTACAAAAAAATAGTTATTCATCGTATATAATCAAACTATATTCAATTTTTGAGTGTATCAAAATACATATTTGGTGTATAGCTCATGTATCAGTATCTACATTATATAGTCAGTATATACTTTCTATAATTTTGACAAAGTTATATTGTATAGTCATATATATTTTTTTATAATTTTAAGTTTTTTTCGTAAATAAAATATAACTATATTTATTATAAATTAATTAATTTATCTGGGTGTATAAAGTGTTATGTTGAGCTGTATTTTAAAAAAAAAATCCAAATATAAATACAAAAATACATATAACTAAGCAAGCAAGAATCTAGGTTTTGTGTTTACTTTCAAAATTATCACATGAATGATACACCTGTTATTTCATCTAATATAATTAGTGAAAAATATTGTTATTTTAATGAACCCCAATACCCAAAATGGCATCCAACAAATTATAATTAATTACACAAGATAGTGATTATTGTGCACTTATATCCTTAAGAAGTAAGCAAATCAAACACTTGCCTCTTTCTTATTGGATTACTAGTACCTTTCACATTGAAAATTATCCACTAATTTATTTTACTAATTTTTCTACTTAATTTTAACCAAAAAAAAAACATTATTTAATTTAAGTATGTATATAATTGTCTAGATGCATTACCCTAGGTTATACGTGGCCTTTCTAGTCCTATCTTTTGAATGGTCTCATCACTTTTGTGTTGTTTAATTAACCTTGTAACTAAAATAAAAATAAAAATTGGTGACTTTTATCAAGATGCTAACATGTTACCCTATCTCTTGGAAGTCAACAATAGCCAAGTTTTATGAGTTAGAGCGATGGGGATCGTGGTGGAGTGATAAGTATATATTTTTATTTTTAATTAGAAGTTATATGTTCAAATTGCTTATGTTAAGAATGTTTTATTCTTAATTTGAGATATTCTGATGTGAATCAGAATTTAGTCTCATGTCAAGACGAGTTTAGTTGAGAGCGTTTTACTTTAATATGAATTTTTAGCACGAATCAACTGGATTTGGTTTGACGTTAATATGAGTACTACTTGCTCCCCTATATGAGCCTACTTTTCGATGTAAATTCAAATTTAGTTTAATCCCAATAGAAGTACTAGTGAAATGCTTTACTTAGCCCCTTATAAGAGACTTTTCGATGCAAATTTAGATTTAGTTTGATCCTAACACGAGTATAAGTGGAAGTGCTTTATCCTCAATAGAGTCCTCGTGGAAGCGCTTTATCTCCTAATATGTTGTTTCATACTGATGCGAATCCAGAGTGAGTCTGATCCCAATATAAGTATCAACGATGAGAGCCCCGCCCCCAATTTGAGGCCTTTCGAAATGAATTTAAATTTAGTCTGATCCTAATACGATATATCAATAAAAAATGCTTTATAGGTATCCCTAATATAATACTTTACAATACGAATCCAAACATTGTCTGATATCACTATAAGTATCACCGAGAGCGCTTTATTCCTAATATGAGACTTCAAATAAAAATCTAATTCATTATAAGTATCAAACATCGCATAACACTTATTTTTTGCAAATAATCATCTCACTAAAGGGTTTATTATTGTAGTGGAGTCATACAATAAAATTGTATACGTGTGATGTTATAACTTTCTGTGGTTCTCCAAACAAGTCTTTCAATGCAGCAACAATAATATATCAGTGAAATCTCACGAGATAAGTCTTTCAATTCCTTGTTTGAATTTTCTAAGAGTAGTCAACTAGAACAAGTACACGTAACTATTTTGGAAATATATACAATTGATGAGGACAAATAATATTTTATACTAAGTGCTATTATTAATGGAGTCATGTTTAGCTACAACTTATGACTAATATAAAAGAACTTTTGGTGCAAATATAAATAGCAACAAAACTTACTAATTATGTCATAGAATTTTAAGGACAAAATATATTGTTTCCTCTCTTATATATTAAGAATATTTATTTTTAAAAAAAATGGGAAGGTGGGGAATTATAGAAGAAGAATGGAGAAAAGGTCCTTGGACTACTGAAGAAGATAAATTGCTCATTGAATATGTCAATTTGCATGGTGAAGGAAGATGGAATTCTGTTGCTAGGCTTGCAGGTAATTATAACAAACCTAGTCGAGTCGATTGGTAGAATAGATAAGATTCTTTTATTCAGTTTAGTCAGAATCTTAATAATGGTACCAAATATCATATTAAAATCCATAAATGGGAGAGGAATTAATCTCATGTGTGAAATACCTCTGATCTCTACCGTAGGTGTCAAAGAAGAATGAGAAGAAGTCCAAAAAAGAGCAAAAAAGAACATAATCTACGATACGATAAACAGAATAAAACCATATCAAGGTCCTAATTGTACAACTTTGGTATGAATAATATGGCATGGTCGGGGCTAAAGATAACTCAAGTGGGAGAGCCGTGTTATGAGTGACCTTATTGCATGGTTCAAAGAGCACTTGTGTATGTGGTGATCACATAGTGAATGTCATTCACTTTGATAGATATGAGTTGACTTCGTATGAGCAGTTTTCTAATAAAATTTCTCGTTTTAGTAGGAGCTTTTCGAAGAAAAAGGCTATAGTTGTACATTGATTAGCAAATGTTTGAAATAATATAGCTTTATACGCGGCCTATTTTTCTTTGATTATGTGATATATCGTTTAATTTTGAGAAATTTAAAACTCGATTTACTTTTACTCATTAGAAAATGGAAATAATTTTCGTTTGAGACAGAAACATAATTGTTATTGTTGTTATACTTGTGTAAACAGGATTGAAAAGAAATGGAAAAAGTTGTAGGTTGAGATGGGTGAATTACTTAAGGCCAGACCTTAAGAGGGGGCATATTACTCCATATGAAGAGAGAATTATTGTTGAACTTCATGCTATATGGGGGAATAGGTAATTATTTGAAATACTATATACTAATGTTGAATATTCATTAAAATTCTTAATTATTTTGAAAAATTAAATATACAATTTTGGAACAGATGGTCGACAATTGCTAGAAGTTTGCCAGGGAGAACTGACAATGAAATCAAGAATTATTGGAGGACTCATTTCAAGAAAAAGGTCAAGAAATCAAGTACTGATTCTGAAAAAACAAAAGCTCGTCTTTTAAAAAGACAACAATTGATGAACAATCAAATCGACATGAAAAGGGTCATGTCGCTTTTTGAGGAAAGTGATAATAAAGTTCCAAGTCATGTATCAAAACAAGACATGGCCATCTTGTACCAAAACAACACATTTTATGAGCAAGAGCAAGGTGGTTTCTTCTATCCTATGATCAATGGATTTGGTAATAATTTGCCAATGTCTGATGCCTCATCTAATGAAGACATCATGTGGGATATTGGCTTGTGGAACTTGGATGATCTAAATGTCAATCCTTAATCAGAGTTTTCAGTTTCTATCTTGATGAACAACTAAACTATTGATGGGCAACTTTTTCATTCCTTTTAGTCAGCTCTACAAGATGTGAATTTGAGTTTATCAAATCATGTAATAAATTTTCAATAAACCAAAAAAAAAAAAAAAGTGGGGTTTCTACTTCTAGCAAGTTGGGAACCAAAGAAGGTTCCCATAAAGAGCTGAGTTTGTAAATTTTGTGATGTAACTCTTTTCAATGATAGTCAATATCTTATTACGAGTAATTTCGACAATTACAGAAGAAAAAGAACCATTTATAATATTCCTTTAAGGAATTCAAACAAAGCAATATATAGTATGCTAGTGCAATTGAGTTATATAGTTTATTTTTTTGTATATGAAGAATATATAATTCGAGAAACTATGCAAAATAATTAATTCCAACAATACATTAAGCTAACACTCATAAAATCTCTGACTCAGAGTCAACTCTCCCCTTTGAATTCAAATGTAATAAGAGGCCACAAAAGCTTGTGAGGTGAGGTGATATGTACCCGTCATTCTTAATTAGATATCTTGTGTTCGAGTTCTGAATAAAGGTATAGTTGTGATCGATTGATAGAAAATGATATTGTGTATATGTCAAATATTACTTTTTAGAAATCTACATATATCAAATTTTGAATATTGTTAACAAAAGTTTTCAACTTCATCATTGTCGTGAAATCAAGATGAACTAGAAGTTCGAATATGAATTCATGTGAATCCTCTTTGAAATTGGGCCACTAAAGAAGCAACCATCCACAAGTGGTACCTGGGCCTTTATCCTGATACATTGGGCTTTGCATATGTATACATGATCCACTTCTAAATTTTAGTTTTATAAGCTTGAAAATGTTTAGGCAAAATATCTCAAGGTGATAGGGGAGTCTAGCCATTTATTACAGGAATAATTACACCCATAAGCCATTGAGAAAAATTATTTACACAAAAAATAGTTTTTTTTTAAATTATAAAAAGTAGTCATCCAGCTGACCTTTGACTATTTGTTACAATTTTGGGCATTCAACCCTTGTTGTATAGGCAGATATAGTCAGTGTATATTTGTGTATCTAATGTATATTTAGTGTATAGCTCATGTATAAGCGATATACGTTGTATAGCAGTTTATACTTTCTATAACTATATTGTATAGTCATGTATAGTTTTGCTTATTTGGGGTTGTTTTTTTTTATGTAAATAAAATATGATCTACTTTTTTTTGTAAACTTTTTACTTTTTTTGTATATATTCCCCTTTATTATATCTGAGTAATAAAGAGAAAATCTCCCTCGATCCAACATGTATATATCATATTGTATAATCTGTATATCACACCAAGTGCTTTTCTTATGAACACACACAAAACATACATTATATACATAAGATAAATGAATATACATGATATATATACTGATTTACATGAGGTATATACACATGATGTATATACTAATTTTTAAGAATATAATATAATGTATATTATAAATATATCTAAAATTTCACGCCCCAATTGTTAATAAACTTCACAAGTATTCCCCTAATTAAAGGATTTCTCTCAAATTGATCCCAATTATCTGACTTTACACTAAATTATTCCTAATCAAATTAAATTCAATCGAACGATCGAACGTGCACCCGTCGGAGCAAAAGCAATTGTTTTTTTGTAAAATTGAAAGAATATAGGGGTCCTATAGAGACTAAACTGGACTTTACCCAAACTCTCCATTATTCATTTCTTTAGGAACAAGCAAAACACAATTCTCTCTCTCACACACACACACAGTAGCTGCTTCGTCTTCATCGGTGATACTGAGAGAGGTTTTCAGCTATGGCGGCACTTCAGTACTTGGAATCGTTTTGCAATGCTCATTCACAGCTTTCCGGTTGGTACACTGCTTTAGCAGATCTGTATCAGAAAAAGCTCTGGCATCAGCTTACTCTTAAGCTTGAACAGTTCGTTGCTCTTCCTGTTTTTCAGGTTATTATTGAATTCGATTTAATTCCTGCGAATTTCGTTTGTCTTTTTGCTGTATTTGGACTTTATTGTGGGGGTGGGGGTACATGCTTTGTTTGTTTGTTTGTCTGTTTGCTTTTTTAAGGGGGGGTAGGGGAAGGGGAAAAGAGGGGAGAGGATGATAAGGTGAGGAATTGAATGCTCACTAAGCAAGGTGGAAGTTTAGGTAGTCTGTCAACCAATTGAGTTAGTTACTAAGATTCTCACATGATATAGGTTTAGGTGTGTACAAGTTAGGGTTTAATGGAGGATTTGTGCTAGAGATTTACCTGTAGGATTAGGTTTGGATGGGTAAGAATTGGGGATTGTTTGGGCCTAGAAACAATAAAGTTTATGTAGTTGTCAACCAATTGAGCTCCTAAGATTTTCCTATGCTATGAATTTAGGTGTGTATAAGTCAGGGTTTAGTGGGGGATTCGTGTTAGAGATTTTCTTATATGATTTGGTTTGGGATGGGTATGAATTGGGGATTGTTTCGGCCTAGAACCCTCACCAAACAAAGTGAAAGTTTAGGTATTCGTAACTCGTAAACCAACTGAGCTAGTAAGATTCTCCCATGTTATGGATTTAGGTGGGTATAACTGTATAAGTTATGGTTTTGTGGATGATTTGTGTTAGAGATTTAATTAGGATTTGGTTTTGGGACGGGTAAGAATTGGGGGCTGTTTGAGCTTAGAATTATTCTAGTGCTTTCAGAAGGGTTAGAAAACACTTGGGGCTTCACATCCAAGGGTGTGACCTAGTGATCAATGAAGTGGGTTGAGCACTATGAGATTCAGGTTTAAATCCTAGTAGAGACAAAAACATTAGGTGATTTCTTCTCATTTGTTCTGGCCCTGATGGACAAAGTTACTTGATACCTGATGTTGGGAGGTGACAAATATCCATGGACCCATACACTACGGATATCCAAAAAACATTGGGCTTCCTGGCAATGAACAGAATGGATTGTTTAAAAAGTAGGAGTTTGGTTGTTTGTTGTTGGTTGATGGATAGTTCAACCGAAGAAGAAGGTTTTGAATTGGGCTATAGGAGAAATGTAATCAAACTATAACATCCAGATTCCAGTGTGGGTGATTTCCTCCATCCATTGTGGACAGGTTCACCCTGCACTTTCCCTTGTTGGCTATGGCAGACTGCCAAATGAATTAGTCCGTGCAAGCTACTAAAATGTTGTACTAAATTAGTAATCAACTAACTTCAGGTTTCGTGGTTGCAATTACTAATTGAACTATAGTAGCATGGTGTCATGGTGGATAATGTAAAAAATGTATCAGCTGATAGTAACTTGAGTGGTGCTTCATTAATAGCTGTATACTGTTCAAGTTGTTTGGGGAGCGGGCGAGGGGGGAAGTTGAGTGTGTTCTTTACGTATAGGACCTCTCTGTTCTGAAGTTTGCATATTTAAAGACATGTGAATGATACAATACAACACTTAAAGAGGACTTTTATACCATGTTTGGTATTTGAAAGCCCTGAGATTGACTTAGACGATCTAATCTTTTAAATGTTTTCTTTTAATAACCATAGTGCCTGCACAATTGAGCGCACCTATACTTATTTCATGGGGTATCCGCTAGCCCCCACCAACACAGGTAGCGGATAGTTCTATTCATCAAGGCTTGGATATAGATATAGATGTTGTCTTTGTGGGAATTTGAACTCACGACAGAGGGGAAGATCTAATCTTCTAAATATTACAACAACAATGTTTACAATCTTCTAAATGTTGATATGGAAAAAGAGACTGTTCACTAATATCTTGATAAGGGAGTAGTGTTGTTAAATGAATTTGTGAAATTTACTTTGTCATTGTATGAGGACGTCTTCAAGGGAACTTCCATTGCGGATAGTGTAGTATCTTTTTCTTAGAATTTTCTTGAAGGTAACCTTAGTTGATGATGGAGTGAAATTTCAACATATTGTCTTTCACAGCATCCTATTGATGCTAATGGGAGGAAAATAAGCTTATCCTTTTTGTATCTATAATCCAAATACATTATGAGGTAAATCCAGCTCAATGCAAATCTGTTCAAGACTTTGTCTAAACACTCCATTGTATTGTGGACCCAGAAAAATTGATTCAATAGAATTCGAAGTGTTATCTATCCTGCTAAAAGGACACATAATAATATCTGATCTCCTTCATTTTGACAAGCAAAAATGCTTTCTTTGTATACAGCTTATTTGCATGTGTTTGTAGGTTTATACGGTTTGATAATCACATGTTGCATGAATTATCATGTAAGTGTTGATATTATGCCTAATCATGCAATGCATCTGGACTGGCACAAGGATACTATTAGAACCCTTATTCAGAACTTATTGGCAAAATTAGCAGTCAAATTATCAAGGTGATGTTAAGGTTTCTTAAATATTATTATTTTAAATCATCTCAATTACACATCCCCTAAAAGAGATTTTCAATCATCTAAATGTGTTGTTATTGCTTATCCTTGTGCTGTTTACTATTTAAAATGAGGTGGAGCTGATATAACTAAAATTATTTAGTATTAAATCTTGTGTCAGGGGGTTTATTCTCCATGAGTAGTGATGTTTTTGGAGTGTAGCCTGTATCACTGCATGTGTTTGTTATTGCATATAAGTTTGTACCTCTTGCTGCTCACAATCTATTTGTATGGTTGTACCATGTTACATTAGTGTGCACTTGAGTCTGATAGATACTTAAGTGAGTGGTGATTTTTCTATGCTGTGTTCACATATAACACCTCTCTTCTCTTTATTTAGGCTGGTGATGGACTAATACAGTTGTATCACAACTTCATCACTGATTTTGAGACAAAGATCAATCTTCTCAAGCTTGCACATTTTGCGGTCATCGTTTCTCGGCAGTACTCTGAGAAAGAAGCTGCTATAGGCTTCCTTGAAGGAGTGACGGAGAAACTTCATAATACTAAAGAGACACGGATAGAGGAGCCGATTCTATATATTAAGATGCAGATTGCCTTACTTAAGCTTGAGCAAGGAGATCCAAAAGAGTGCCATAAACTCTTAGATGAGGGGAAAACTACACTTGATAGCATGACTGACATTGATCCATCTGTCTATGCAAGCTATTATTGGGTTTCATCTCAGTACCATAAAGCTCGCCAGGAGTTTGCCGACTTCTACAGAAGTGCTCTTCTTTATCTCGCATACACTTCAGTGGAATCTCTTTCTGAATCATTTAAGCTGGTATTTATTTGTCACTTCTTATTTTGTCTTTTTCTTCTAAGGACTAATCTAAGAGTTTCCATCCTAACTAGTTGGATTTATGACCCCCTTTACATCAATCTGCCTTGCTGCAATTCACTTGTTTGTATTACTCAACTAGTTGCTTATTAATTGTCAATATATAAGCTTATTTTACTAAGATTTGGCTAACCATTGGGTTAATTGAGAAGATGATGAGACGGGGGAATGTTGGGGTAGATCTTTAAGGTTGGAGCATATCTGTAGAGACCCCAACTATTTTAGGCATTTAAGAGGACCTCTTGTTTAACCTTGGTTCTTGACAGAAAATGAGTTGAAGTTGTACTTTATAGTGCTATGATGCATGCAGTCTGTGCTACTTAATATTCAAGAGGTATGATGGAATCTCTATCTAATCATCATCACCATCCTCATCTTTTAATCAGCTTAACCCACCACCCACCCACATCATCTGGAGTTCCCTGGGTTAAAAATTAACGAAGTTTGTTTATATTTGTGGGTATTAGGGACTGGAGACGGACAGATCTTCCTGTGCTTAGCATTTATATCATCGCCATCTTCTCATCTATTCAAAACAAACATGGTCGTTTTCTCAATTCTTTTTTGCAATACTGTCTCTTAAGTATGTCTAAAGGAATATGATCTTTTTCCTTTACCGAGGAAGCTTTTCATAGTTCAGAGAATCTTTTGAATTTCTTGGTTTTAAATTTTTTTTAGTGATTTTCTATTGTATCTTTATTCTCGAAAATGCTCTTTATCATTCTAGTAACTCTCCATATAAATTGTGTTGAAGAAACCTGAATTATCAAGGGCCAGCCCTTTTTCTACTTGTGGTGCTGCTTTACCCTAAAAGGTAAGTAAACTTTGCTCCTCAAGGGGCAAGGCACCGATGGTTTTCGTGAGAAAGATAAAAGATGTTCCATTTGACATGAGATGATAAAGAATATAGTTTGTCTATCAATGAATAGTTGATTGATGGAGCTTATTTTGCGTTGCTTTCTTTATTCACTCCTTCCCTATCAGCAAGTTTTGAACTTTTTGTTCAAAATATCTTTTTTGTACTTGCCTTCTGCCAGAACAATTTCATGAATTAGCGATACATCCTCCTAATTTATGTCGGAGATGTCACAAGTGCTATGAAGTTAGTATTTTGGTAGCTGCTAAGCAATATAGCTCTTGAGAAGAAGTGCAATTGTTCAATTGCTTATTGGATTATTATCGATTGATCTTTTCTAACAGCTACTTTTCAGCCTTTGAGTAATCATACTTGTTAGTTGTATATACAATTTGTTATTTCAGTCTTTTAATTATTGTCTACCTGGTTGAGTGGTCATATGTTGTTGGGCTTGGCATCGACCTAATTGTTCTTTCTATCTTCTTTAGGATTTGGCTTTTGATTTGTCCCTGTCGGCATTGCTGGGAGACAACATATACAACTTTGGAGAACTGCTTGCTCATCCGATTGTAAGTTTATATACAAACTTCCTTGTTTTCTATTCCATGCATTATTCTTCTTTCTTGTGGAAATGACTACGTGGATTACCCATTCAAGGAAAATACTGCTGGTGTCCTTCCCAGGAGGTGTCAGACCGTGTCTTGAGGTCTTATCGGGTTGTCATCTGTGCTAGAGACTAGAGTGGGAGCTTGTTAGTAGTTCATCCAATTTTTAATCTCATATATATCAAGGAACTAATTCCAATGATACTGCGTTGACCGACTGGTTGAACTGGTTATGCCAGGAATTGACCTTGTGTGTAATGCGGTTAAGTAATAAGTTAAACTGTGTAAAAATGGGGAACCCCAGGGTATGCAAGGGTAGTGTATTCTTTTTTTCTTTTATTTCTGCTTTTTGGGTCGCTTGCTCTTAAGGGTTTCAACTCACTGCTGAAAAATCCTCAACAAGATTGTTTGATCTTCATTATGACTTTACTACTTTTTCTCAACTTAGTACTGAGAACTAAACAAGATGGTTGGACCTCCACTTTGATTCTGCAAATCTTCTCCACCTACACCCTCAAGCCTTGTGGGGCAAAAACAACAAGTGTTGGCCCTATTAGGGACAATTTTGGTTCTAGGACATGTATTATGTTGATCCATTACAGATGGAGTGCCAAATTTTGCCTTAATCATCCTGGCTATCCCTCTCGCTGCTTCTCTATTTTGTAGAAACAAAGTTCTTCTCATTGGACCAATCAAATTTTGCTAATGGTCCCAAATGGCCATCTTTTCTACTTTAATTTCCTGAGTTTCAGTACATAGATTTACATGGATGGATGGACTTAAATTTCCTTTCTGTCAAAACATTTAGTTAATATAGTGAAGGATGTATATAAGGACCAAGAGATATTAAAATGATAGTGAGAATTAATGATCTACCAAGGTACTGTATCTGAGAAATCACTGAAATCCCAATAAAGTCCTTTTCCTCCATTTTTTTGGCTTCAGTTGTGTGGGATGGACTAGAATTATGTTGCAATAACTTTATAGTTGTTTCATCTTGTATCACTTTTGCTGACAAGATCATGTTGGTTCAATCTATGTGGACTTATTTTAATTTGTTGCAGATAAAGAGTCTGATAGGGACCAAGGTTGAGTGGCTCTATTATATTCTTGAAGCATTTAACACCGGTGATTTGGTTCACTATCAAAAATTGTGCCATGTCCATCAAGCTGCTTTAAATTCTCAACCAGCATTGGTGCAGAATGAGAAAAAGCTTCTTGAGAAAATCAACATTCTCTGCTTGATGGAAATTATCTTCAGGTACTGTGGCAGTTTTGCAGATAACAGAAGTTTTCATTACTTATGTTGTTAAGCTTTGGACAATTCATTTGCATGCAGTCGCCCAGCAGACGATAGAACAATCCCCCTGAGTGTGATTGCAGAGCGCACAAAGTTAAGTGTGGAGGATGTCGAATATCTACTAATGAAGAGCCTTTCTGTAAGTTCTTATTAGTTTAATTAAAATTTAATTTCTGTTATTCTCACAAGCTTACTTCAATCATGTGCATTTTTATTGTATTATATTATAGGTGATATCAACATCTTGCTATGGATTGAGACTTGAGAAATTATGCTTTTACCCTTGTATTTTGTTGTATGCTAAAGGTTTTGCTAAAACCCAAAACAGTCTAGTCTCTTCAATTCATGAAGTATAAAATACAAATGATCCCTTGGTCCGCAATCTCATTGATTGCCTTATGCAGCGAGTGCAAGTACCTCCAGATTGGAAGTTCTCTACTATTAATTCATTGTATAATGCATTCTTATATAATGAGAAAAAAATCCTTGATCCTTCTGGGCTGTGAATGAATGTTGTATATTATGTGCATTAGAAGGGTTTGGTTATGCTATTCTTATACTAGGTATGTTGTTGCTATAGTTGCATTCATGCTTTTCCTTTCACTCACCCTCTCTATATTATCTCACATAGCTTTGTAATAACACTTTAATGAGAATAGTGACCTAGAATCTTCATCTTTCTTCATTAGTTCACTCTACTTCTCTGGGTAATGCAGATCCTAACACCAACAATAGATGTGTTAATAATCAATAATAGTAAAGACTTATTTAGATTGCTTATACTTTACCCTCATCCCTGAATTTTCTACTTAGGCAGTGTTGATACTGTATTTCTTCCTCGTGATGACGTTCACGTCTTTCTCACGTTGGTTCAATGTTGGCCTCCCCTCCTGTAGGTGCATCTGATTGAAGGAATAATTGATCAAGTCGAAGGGACAGTTCATGTGTCGTGGGTGCAACCAAGAGTTCTGGGAATTCCTCAAATCAAGTCATTGAGGGATCGGCTAGACAATTGGGTGGATAAAGTACACACCGCTTTGTTATCCGTGGAGGCTGAAACTCCTGATCTTGTTGCAGCATAATCTCCTACCTTTTTTCCAGTGTCCTTTATCTGCCCGCGTCTCTCTTTTAATTCTACGTCTTGCAGAGAGCTGAGAAGCCAGGAAACTGTGGTCTAGTTTTCATAGGCCTTTATTGGTATGTCCCGGTTTATGTTGCCAAATTATTGATCTCATTGATTTTTTTTTCTTCCAGATTGTATTTGATTACTTCTAATTCAGACTGATGCCATCCAGTATTAGACATAAAAGCCAAGCTGTGAAACGACTATAATTACAACTGTTATGTTTTTGTTATTTTCTTACTCGTTTTGCACTTCAACATTTCGAAAGTTTAGCTCAAACAGAGTAGGTTATTCATATTTCGAAAAATTTATGGACTAATATACATGAAAAGTTGAGATAATCTTGAATTTTTGTGTTGTGATGGAAACTCCAAAAAAGCAAATGTTCGTCTTTCGAAAATAATATGCATCATATAATAGGTCGTCACCAATGAAGTATAGTTACGCATGGCTTTTGCTATGAGATATATAAATATCAAACAATGTATACTTGTAAATAAAATGTTTGGTTGAACGTGTAACTTTGGGTGATTGTGTGTTATTACAACACACCCAGTATATTCTCAAAAAGGGGGTCTATCGAAAATAACATTAATATGATGGGATGCATATAGATTTTACCCGTACCTTTGTACGATCGAGATCAATTCATGTTGTCTCCAAAAAAATCTTCATGCAATGAGAATAAAACCATACAAGAAAGTGGTCATTCAAACACCCCCTAGAGTTGTCAATTGAACAAAAATTAACCATATTATAGAAAGCCTTAGTTTAAACAAAGAAAAATGACAACTTCTTTTACAAACTGTAATGGAAAGAAAATCATCAAAATTCAACTACTGCATTTCAAGAGTAAAAAGATGACTTATCGAAACACTCAAATATGCCTTTCGTATCTTCCTCTTCCTATTTTTTGTTTCCCTCCAGACAAAATCCAATAATTTTAAATCGAACTCTTATAGTACAAAAATTGAAGTCATCTGCAGGAAAATTGTAGAAACAGTCCCTCGATTCCCGCCAGCACTTACCTTCTTCCATCAACAAGATTCCAGAGCGGTCGTGCAGTCACCTGGGTGGTAGTAGTTCAAGCGAGACGCTCTGTGAATCTTTCGGTCCCTGATAGTGCCATAAGTCTTAAATCTGTAGTGGCTAGGTTAGGCAAGCTCAAGTGTGAACCTCTTCCATATTCTGCTCTGCATTATGCTTCAAGTTTCGTTGTCCCCAGCAAAACAAACATCATCCTTGCAGCCGCTAGCCATATCCAGACTATTGTATTGATACGAGACCCTGGATACTAATACTCATCAGCGGAATCTTAAAATAACAACACACCCCCACAAGTGGAGACTGAGGAGGGTAGGATGTATGCAGGCCTTAATCCTATCTTTATGGGGCAAGGAGATTGTTTCCGATAGACCCTCAGCTCAAATAGAAGTTACCGAAAAATGGATGCAAGAAAATACAACGGCGAAATAGTTGCCAAATGAAATATACCTATCATCACAAGTTATTAGCCTTCTAAAGCAGACGTCGGGACCTGCATTCAATTTACAAGATACTGATGTGAGTAACAGATGTAAGTTATCTCAGACTAAAATACTCACTTCAAAGAGGGACTCTGCCTTTTTATTACTCCCTCTATCCCAATTTATGTGACAGCGCCACGAAGTTCAAGGGAGGGAAAAAAAGGACACTTGAAACTCATCTAAAACCATGTCATAAAATTTTTGGGGCTATAAAATCATGTCATTGAGAAATAGAAAGTTCAATCAAATTGTTGCAAAATATAGAAAAGTGTCCTTTTTTTTTGTGGCAGACTAAAAAGGAAAGCGTGACATATTTGATAGAGGAAGTAGTAATGGCAATTATATCTTATGCTAGACAATCTAAAAACAAAACTTGATATATCAAATGACCCTCACTGCCTAAGAAGGCAATTGCTGGTAAAAAAGCCGCGACTCCTAAATCATGATAATAACAGCTGATTCAGAATAAGTAATTACATATTCAATTCAGCCCCTATTATACCTCGAGCATGTTCTCGACAGGAGTACAGGATATTGTGCGACCCAGGCTGTTCGAATTATCATATTGGAGAATCCTTAACTTCCCTTCCTGTAAAATTAGAGGAGAATAAATCATGATGAGCTTTTCAAGATGAGAATATATTAATCTTTAGGACAGAAAAAAAGATTCATAAAAAGCCTATATTGGTTACCTTGGTTCCATAGACAAGGCCACCACCAACCGAAGGATGGAAACAAGCGACGTTGACCTCATCCTCCGCACTGGGAAGAACTCTTACAAGTTCCATATCAGAAACTCTATAGACCTGATTCAGAAATGTAAAACTTAGGACATAGAGAAAAAGGAATACACAAAACAAAGAGGAAAAATTTCCCTTATGGCTGCCAGCGCATATCCGATTTCAAGAGAAAATTAATATGTACGTTGCCCCTATTTAACCGAAGCATCACTGTGTTCCTTCCTCTTCGGGGGTTTTCTTCAATTCTCAGTTTTCACCTTTAAGGGCTTATTTTATTTGCATGATGCAAGTTGTATTTGACTTGTCTCTCAAAGCAGATGTCTAATGAAGTTAAAGAAAATGCTTATCAAAAGCGTAAAGAAGAAAGGTTGATTAGCATTAGTTTTCCATGGTTACCTCGATAGTGGTTACTCAATCAATCAACTAGAATCAATTTTGAACTTTTTAGGGCACATTAGATCAAAAATCAATCAACTACTCGAACACATTTAATGCCATAACTAAATAGTTTTTCTTCTCAGCGAATTAGGCGTTTTCTAAGCCTCATGCTTGTCTCTATACTGAGACTTAAGTCTCTGACTAGTCTAAGAAGCTAGCTACTAGGTTAAATTTAAAATAACAACTAAACATTATACAACTAGTTGAAATCGCATAAATGGATCATTTGATTCCATTGTGTTATGTTCTTTATCAGAATCATAGTTATTACTAATTAAGAGATATTATAAGCCTACGACTTTCCTCCAAGTAATTTTAGGTCTGCCTCGTCTTGTAATAGCATATTCAGTCGTCATATTGTCGCACCTATGCCAGTGCATATGGAGTGTCCACTTCAGATATGGACAAATTATCATGCCATTTTCGAAGACTAAACTTAGATATCTGACTTATTGGCATTTAGATATCATAATATCATCTCACTTCACTTCACCTTCATTCCTCTTGTGGGGCTAAAGTTCCAGCATTTGTATTCTCGCTTTGATTTTTCCTAAAACCCTATCCCTTCAGAGTGCTCTCTACTATTTCAAGTTTTAGCTAATTCCCTTGCTAGCTTTGTCAATAAATTTAATAAAATCTACAAATTGAATTCACCAGAGAACCTCCTGAATATTATTGGTTAGTTCATCCTTTTTTTTTCAAAGTAAATAATTTTGTTTTTACCTTATCAAAAAAATGGATGAACTCACCAATAATATTCAGGATTGGTTAGTTCATCCAAACTAGAATAAGCAAATAGGGCTAAGGTTATATATCGGTCTACACTCACAATTGTGGAAACTCCTCTAAACCTTCAGCAGATTTTTAATAAACGTGGTATTAGGCCACCTTATCCGCACCTTGGCTAATTCCACAGGACACCTGCTACCTCTCACCAGCACGGTACTAGGTTAACTTCATCCACCAATGTTTTCTATATAAATATCTTTTTATGGTATTTATATATTTGAATTTAATTAATCCTTTTTTTCTTTAAACATCCACTGAAGTCTTTTTGTCACGTCATCATATGGTTTCTCTAGATCAATTGAATTATCATGGAAAAAATCCTTTCATCCTTTCTCCATAAATTTTCATCATTCCTCTTTGCAAAAGACAAAACCTCCATACATTCCAAAAAAAGAAAAGGGCTAAAAACTTCATCTTCAGTTTCTGGATAGAGCTAATACTGTATTCAAAACTCATTTGATTTTTCTCTTTCCAAACTGTCCACCAAATGCACGCAGGGACAACTTTCCATCTTTCTTTTTGTTCTGAGCGAATGTTGTATTTGTTCCAACACTTCAAGTGTATCTCTTGACACCACCCACACAATATAAATCCAAATTAGTTCTCCATCGCTATTATAATGCCCCTAAATCTATGCACCATAATTCTTTTCAAAAAGTTTATCTATAATCCAGAAATTGAATACCAGGATATTTTATACAGCTTTGAACACCTTCCTCATTCTTTCATATCAACCTTTCTCCACTCATTTGGTATCTTTCTACTCCTCAAAATAAAATTTAAAAGCTTAGTTAGCCAATACAACTCTAACCACATCAAGCTACTTCCAACCTTTACATGGATATCATCTGGACACCTATTTCTCTAACCATCATATTCCTTGCAACATTCACTTGAAGTAGATCTAGTTAAGGTTTCTATCTTTCACAAATGTATGAAGATCCATAAAGCTGCTCTCATTTTTTTTTTTTTTGATAAGTGGATAGAAATAATATCTCTGTATCTCATTGATCTCACTATCTGAGAAAACACCATGTCATGGTTTAAAGTTAATTTCTTGAAATGTCTATAGGCTACTGAAAGTATTTCAATGAGTACATCAACATTTTAGACCAAAGAAAAAATTATGCATCATAAACTGAAACAAGCATCAAGAAGTTTTTACATAACACAGCTATAAAGACCCATGAAAGTAGTAATACACTTAATAATTTCTAAGCCCAATCATAAGATGTTTCACACCTCAAGAACCGTGTAAATGGGTATAGTTGTGTCTCCATCAATCACAACACTTTTCAGTAGTGAGCTATGCCGACGCCCATAAGCAAGTAACAGATGCTCTGAAGTTGGAGAAAACTGCAATTACAATAGATGAGGAGCCCCAATCAATGTTTCAGATCAATAAGCAACAAAGCATAGTCCAAGAAAAACAGAGTTTTACTATTATGTGTCAATATTTGAGTCCTTTTTTCCTTCTGGATAAGTTAAGTTGTCAATGATTGACTACAACAACAACATACCCAGTGAAATCCCACAAGTGGGATCTGGGGAGGGTAAAATGTACGCAAACCTTACTACTACCTCATAGAGATAGGAAGGTTGTTTCCGAAAGACCCTTACCTCAAAAATATCATCCCCAAAAGCAGAAAATACTAGATATGAAACAGACGACTAGAGTGGAAAGCAAATGATAATTTATAAAAACAATAAAAGTAATAAAATAAATGACGGACAACAACACCACAATATATAAAGACACGACTACTTCTACTAACTTACTATATCACAAGGCCAGACATCATCATACCCCTACTAGCTGTCTAACCTTCTACCCTAATACGCGACCCCACTCCTTTCTAACTAAAGTCATATACTCAGTGATACGAAGTTGCGCCATATCTTGTCTAATCACCTCCCCCAATACTTTTTCAGTCTACCTCTACCTCTCCACGTAACCCTAAATCCAACTTCTCGCACCTCCTAACAGGAGCGTCAACAGTTCTTCTCTACACATGCTCAAACCAGTTGTCAATGATTGACTAACTTCACAAAACTAAGAAATAAGCAACTTATGAAAGGTATGTTCTAATGATGTAGGGAGATAAGCAACTATTAGATCTAAAGTGTTGTTTCCTTAGAAAAAGAGAAGGCAAAAACGAAAAAAAAAAGATCAACTGTTTAATTCCATGTAGAACTGCTCCTTTTTCCATCAGGAAAAAAAGTTTAATAAAACAAAGTCATGAACCTGAATTGAAGTTAAACAATGAGCAGCTCTAATTGCCCGAGCCGCAAGCACGGAACCGAACCTACACACGACAAAGAGTATAAAGTAACCAACAATCATAACAGGAATCAAAATAAAGAATGGGGGAGAAATTAGACAGAAAAAGAGAAGCTATTGTGATTCGGTAATTACGTTGCCTCTTCCAGGGAATATACCCGTAGCTCATACATAACCTGGTGGGCAGCAACTGGATGTCTGGTTGGAGAAGTCGCAGCTGCCATAGTATCATGATGAAGATGACTATGAAAGCCAGGATCAGAGTCCACGTTTGGCAGAATGCATGCAACACAAGCTGCTAAAAATCTCCCACATGGTGAAAAATGGGCTCCCATCTCACTGAAAATAATACCTCAATGTAAGCATTCAGAAGAGTTCATCTAACAACATCTCTTTTCATTCTGATACACAAATTAGGAACTGTCAAATTAATACGTGAAAATTTTCCCAAGTATAGGGCTAAGAGGTTAGTCATCAACGACTCTAATTGAAATATTACGTTCAAGATGATTTTTCATGACAGCTTAATATCCCAGTGTCTTTAAAAGCTTAGACGTATAGGTTGTCAAGCTAAGGATTTGAAGCAGTACATATCATTCCTACCTGCAAAGTACGGCATGAGGTATTATTAAGCGACATCTTTCAGCATCAAGTGGTGCACATGGAACCTTAATATCATAAGGCCATATTCTGAGTTTCACAGTGCAAGGTAATTCAGCAGCTGCTGCTGCAGCCAGCGAAGTAGCTATCTCTGACTGGATGCGACCAATAGAAGTTTGAGAATCACTCTCATCATGCACAACATTAATGGGGGCAGCACCATCACCAGCTCCAGCAACAGGGATCGCTCGAGAGCGTGAAGAACGATGCCGAGAACCAGATCTTCCGGATCTTGGATGACCATTGCTTGAAATTACCAAGGGAACAGCAGAAGGATTTTCCAGTTCAGCATAAGTTGATGGATTGATGGTAGCACCACTAAGCTCTGAACGAGTTGTTTGTTGACCAGCTTGGCTTCGGCCAATCAACCATCCTTGCCAAAAAGGCAATTCCCAGTATGCCGGATCACTAAAAGGGAAAAACTGATTGTTTCTTTCTTCTGGCTGCAGATCAGTCTCCATGGGATCAACTAAAGGTTGAGTGCCTGTCTCGTTTTCCCTGACAGAAGAACTAGTATGAGCTTCTTGTGCAGGAGATGCACTTTGCTCAATAGGCGACAATAAAAGTTCATACTGGCCGGAAGGAGTTGAATATGTAAGAAGGCGGACAGATGACGAAGTGTCTGCTCTCTGCTGTATACTGTCAGATCCCACATCTGTATTACTCTGCTGCATGGGCATTCTAGGATCACCTCTAGCAATTGACGGCCAGATCAGGAATGGTAGAGACATGATAGGTAGTTCATTTGCTGAAGCAGATTGATAAGTGGAATGAGCATCAGTCAAATACACAGTAGGAGGAGGATACCGCAAGTTAACCGGAGAGGTCGCACGAGTCATTGACGGATCTGATGAGTCCAGATCGTTGACCTACAAAATAAAGGGTTGAAGGCATCTAAAACAATCACAATTCACACCACAAGTCACCAAAAAACACAGTGATACCTCAGCTGTTAAAAGAAATGGGGCAGCATGTGGGTGGAAATGGACAGCACGAAGAGAACGCCGTGTCTTCAGTATAATTGCTGGTGAAGGAGCCTCTCCTCTTCTGTTATAGTGCCATATGTAAAGCTGTCATAGATTGCAAAATCAGCACCACTACAAGAACATGAAATGTAAATCACCCAAGAGAGTGTTTTGAGTCCGAAACTTTTACCTTGTGGCCTGAAGCAACAGCCAGAACTTCCCCCTGGGCATGGAATGCAATGGATGCAATGGGACGATCTGTAGGAAATGAATATTTCAACAGTTACAGTCAAAAGAAAAGAGTAATGCATGCACCGTTTTTTCTTTCAACCACTGAGATGTTACAGTTCATTACAAAAATCACGCGATCCTATACACTCTGCAGATTTTGCATCCCACAACCGAACTTCATGGTCCAAACTTCCACTTGCAAGTATTTCAGGGTACAATGGATGGAAACGAACCTACAGATGTTAACCAGAATGTAAGATATCAAGGAAGAAAGGTGATATTCCAAAACATTCTCCCAAAAAAAAAAAAAGAAGAAGAAGAAGAAGAAGATGGTCTCACCACCCAAGGTGTCCTGCGGTGTCCACTCAAAACCTTTAAGCATTTCCCAGTTTGGCAGTCAATTATTTTCACTGTGTGATCTCCACTGCCACCAAGGGAAAATTATATGTCAGTAAACATAGCAAAGTAAAGTTGCTGCGAATTGAGATTAGTCCCAACCAATAGAAGTAAAATTCTTCCTGTGTATCTTACATTGCCAATATGGAGGGAGAATTCACAAATGACTATATCACAATTTCGCATATATCCATATGGGCTATGGTTAAGAATAGGTAGTTAGCAACATCAGAACGCTAAACAATTAAGATAACTACAACCGAATTGAACAGATAGATACAAAACTAGCATGACATAGCACATATTCTACATGTCTATGTAATCGAAGAGAGACTGACTGCGTAGAAGCAAGTGTCCGCTCATCAGGACTGAATGCTGCTGCAATGGTAGACCTTGGAGGAGGTAGCAGTGAGCAATACTTGGCTGATAAATGTTGCAATGACTCTGCCTCTACCCTGCAATAATTAAATAAGACAGACGGAGCAAAAGGCTGGAGTAGATTCTATCAAACTTTAAAGGAAAAAAAAGGGAGATAATGAAGTTACCACTTACCACGATATTAGTCCCCGTCTAGCATCACTTGCCACTTCGCACTTTAACCCATAGGAGTCAAGAGTACATTTAGTATTCTCACCCCAAAACTTTCTGGAAGCGCGTTTAGTTCGAGGAGATACCTCCCTCCTTGTTAACAGCTGAAATACATTACTGTAGCAGGTAGAAAAATAAACCATATCAGTAACCAAAACAACAGCAGATAAATGCCATCTAATTCATTCCACACGCTCACAAAATTTACTTGGCTAAATATCTAATTGGCAGAATGACCTGGGAGACTTTTGTACTTGGCTCCGTTTGTAAGTTGGACCCTTAAACTTTTGAATTTGCCAACTGAACCCTTACACTCACTGAATGACAATATTTTAAACCCCTTTCTCATCCTACATGTGTGTGTGTAGTGCACCCATTTACACGTGGAATTCCATGTCATTTTTAATGACACATGAGAAATTAAATGTTAAAAAAATAAAATAAAAAGTAAAGGACTTCTGGTTCAAAGTCACTGGCTTGCAGCAAAAATGATTTTGGAGGTTCATGAGATAAACAAAAAACCATCTACCAAGCACTTGTGCTATCTGGAAGAACTTAAGAGCTCACAAGATATGTTCAAGCCTCCACCTCCACAGAAATTAGAAATGGTGTGAAAGCAAAATTTTGGACAGATGCATGGCTGGACTCCTTTTCTTTTATCAGGTAAAATGGAATTTCATTCAATAAATATCCAGTGGATGCAAACCAGTAAATAAAAGTGTTGTTAGCTTCTCTGCTTCCTATGACTCCTACCTAAAAATTCAAGGAGCTTTTAAAAAAATCAAGAAATAGAACAGAATTGTCTGCATTGCAGTGACTATACCAAGCAAAAAGATTGAGTAGACATCTAGACTTCAAAACATGAATTGGAGTTGGAATTCTATAGGAACACGGTTGATAATAAATTAATAATCGAAACAATACATTGGGATCATCTTCCAAGTGTTTTGATGGCTTTCCCAACTCTCCATTTGCCCTAGCTTACAAGTGCTTCCTTTAGTGTAGAAACAAAACAATATCTAGTGTATGATGCAATACCTTTTTGCACAAATTATCATGCGTTGAGCATGCTCCTAAAACTCTCAGCTAACAAAAATCTACTTTTGTGGGTGCTTTCATTCTCCATATTCATTTCCAAGGCCAATCACACAGGCTCTTCACCTTCAACAGACCAATATCTTCTTCTATTTATGCAGCGCAGATTGATGCTTTAAGAGATATAGACTGAATTGGGCTGGATTGCTGACAGTAAATGGACCGTCTCTGCTCCTTGTTGTCCCAACTTCACAATTCTCCACCACTACCCCCATCCCACCCCCTTCTTGTGCAAAGATGAATCTTTATGATCACCTCTTTCTCCACTGTCACTTAACTTCACAGATATAAAAGTTCCCTTTTTAGCATCCAGGGGGTTTACTTGGGTTCTAATGTTATACTAGGAGTTCCAAAATCTTGAAAGATGTAGAATTCTATGATAAATCTGCATTATTGAATATTCCTATTGGACTAGGAGTGTTATAAATGGAGCACCATGATTCACATAGCCGACCCCATCAAGCTCGGAATTGAGGTGTAGCTGTTGTTATTACTGTTGTTGAAACTACAAAATACAATTATCACAATTACAATCATCCAAAAGCAAACAAATTTCGAACATTAAGCCATCATCTACAACCTCAGATCAATCTATCAAATCTCACTTGAATTCCAGGCATTAACAGAATTCTCAAAGAAAAAGCTAAAATTTCAGATCTGTGAACAAAAAAAGCTACTAAAAATGCAAAATTCAGATAAAAAACTAGGGTTTTGTAGATTTAAACCTGTGTTTACAATTGAGATTTTGATGTGCCGATAAAGGAGGAAAACTCCTCGACGTCGATGGAGCACTGCTTGAATTCTCCGGCGACATAGACGATCTCATAATTATCCCCTAATAAAATCGCATGCCCCAAATTTTTCACTCAATTCAATGAATTTACACAACTTTTCTCGGAAAAATTCAGATTAATACAGCAGAAAAAACTGGGATTCGA
The DNA here is from genome assembly GCA_038996855.1 of Solanum aculeatissimum. NCBI lineage: Eukaryota > Viridiplantae > Streptophyta > Magnoliopsida > Solanales > Solanaceae > Solanum > Solanum aculeatissimum. Next base: position 28,563 of record JBCEWC010003460.1, read on the forward strand.
CGGAATTATTCCAAACAAAAACTCGGATTTTGATGAAAAAGTACGGCGACGGCGGTGAGACCTTGCAGGAGGGGCAAAACGGGAAGGAGGTAAATGGAGGAACGGGAAGAAGAAGTACTGTAACTTGGATTTCGATTTTCCGGCGTCGGACAATAATTTATTTGACGGATATACCCTTTTCGTTTGGAAGAAAAGGGAATACCTAGAAATATGTTAGAGTTTAAAAATAAAAGATTTTTTTTTATTTTTAATATACAAAATAAATATCTTTTTAATATATATATTAAAGACTATTTTAATTAATTACATGGTATATAAGTGAAAATTTAAAGGAATCATTTTTTATATATTAAAAACTATTTGATTATGTGATATAAATATCTTTTTGAGGATAATTTTCAATTACTTTCTCCTTTTTTTCACTTTACATGAAATTTTAAAAATTTAAATTCTTTTTAATTTGTTTATTATTTTTTAATCATAAAGTAAAAATGTATTACAAATTATAATAATTAATAACTTAAAATTACTTTTAAAATACATAAAAAAAATTGACTGACTCTCGAAATTCTACTTAAACCATGTAAATTACTTGAAGTAAAATAAAAAATACTGTAAATTACAATAATTAGTAACTTAATTCAAAAGACATTAAAGAATATAAGGAATTTTTCAGATTTTATTCGTATAATATAAATTAGGATAGAAGAGTAACATATAGTATTTGAAAATTATATAAAGGGTAGTGTAAATCGTAATAATTAACAACTGAAATACATATTTAAAATTTAGTTCAACAATTAAAATTTTTGACAGGACATATTTAAAATTTGGTTGACTCTTGATATTTTATCTATTTCACATAAATTGGGATAGAGAAATAATATATATTATTTAAAAATAATGTAAAAATATTATAAATTAAAATAATTAACAATTTAAAAATTCAAAAGCCATGTAAAAAATTTAGTTGACTGTCGAAATTGCATCAATGCCATATAAATTGGGACAACGAATAAAATATACTATTTAAAAATTACGTAAAATTAATAAACACTAATTGTCAAATTTAAAATATCTGAAAAATCATATTAAAAATTTGATTAATTCTTCAACTTCTATCAGTATAACATAAATTAAGATAAAAAATAATATAGATTTAGGCTCATATATCTCTTAATATCATAGAAATTGGAGTATTTATATATAAGACATCTTAGAAATATACTTCATAAAGTTAAAGTCACCACTAGGCGACTGATCAATTGGGATGAAATCGATTTTCCTACAACTTGGATATTAAATTCTGTTATACCTCTGAGTCAGGTTACTCAAAATCTGACTAACAGTGATTTTTCACAAATTACTCAAAATCCCGATGGAAAAATTTGCATTCAATTTAATGATTCAACTGTTTATAACAGACATTCGTTTTCTCAAACAAGGTTATTACCTGCAACTTCTTATATTTCTCCGATTGAACCTTCTTACGGTCCTGCTCGAAATCGAGCAACCTCATTACATACTATAAATTCTAGTATGTCTTTTAGGCAAGATATTGCGCCTTCTGCACCTTTTGATACTGTCGAAAAGGTTAGGGTTAATCCTCGAACCAATATTGTTCAAGATAATGATAATATTTCTGATAAGGATATACCTTCTGCTTCTG
>JBCEWC010003461.1:0-30226 GCA_038996855.1 Solanum aculeatissimum
TTCCGAATATAATTTGTGATTCCGTTGATTTTCTCAACTGTAAGTCTGGATTATGTCTTCTTCATCTTGTTTCGACTATTGGTTGACTAATATGCTAGGCTAAACCCATAACTAGGGTTATGGAGACTATGATTACCGAAGAAAATAGGTAAATTCTAGGGTAATGATGGTCGTGATCACAACATACACCACAAGATATCTTCAATTGAATAAAAACCTAGATGAATCGACGCATTTGGGTAAACCTGTATTCATTGCCTGCCCGAGAGGGAAGAAATGATTGGGAAAACATTCTTGGGGCAGAATTTGGGGTTTTAACCTAGTCTATGTACTTTAGATTGAGAGGTGAGAGTATACTGGAGTGGAGAGTACGGGCCACAAGATAAACATCCTTAGACCGGAAGGTGAGGGATGATATGCACCTAAGAAGGACTTGAAGGTGAATTAGGTGTTAAATAAGAAGTGCTTACTCTTTATGTTAAGTCATTACCATCAAAGCCTGAATGTTTGCATATTGGAATCGGTGTCATAGGAACCATAGACCTAGTCTAGTAAATTCTTGATTGAAATTCAGTCATCATAATAGGTAGTGATTCGTAGAAAAACCATAGTCATTAAAGTTAAATTTAGTTACAAATACTCCCCATTTTCATTTTTCTTTATTACTCTGGAAATCAGAATTACATCTGAAACGAAGTGCTTTTGACTGTATACTCATGCATTCCCTGTGGGATCGACCCCAACTCTAGTTGGGTTCTATATTTGATCAACGACCTCTTTGCATCTTAATTGAGGTGTGAATTAGGGCGTATCAGTCTTCATGGTCGAAAGAGAAACCATGAATCAAACCCACATACCTTGAATTTAACAAGAAGATTGAGAAGTTTCTGATGAAGAATTGAATTTCCCCCAACTTCAAGCTTGGTCTTCAATGGTTGATGAGAGAAAATTGAGAGATTTGGAAGATGAATTTGAAGGCTTGAATGAATAAAAGGGGATTGGGGGTTTAATTTAAGGGTTTTAGAAGACTTTAGAAAGGTTAAAACGGCCCTAGAAATAATTAAAATTATCATTAACCATTAATGAAATGGAGTAATTAACTGAAACAATCGCTGATGGAAACATCCACACAGTCCGTGTAACGGTTCACAGATCGTGAAACCCACCGTGTGACTTTACTTTGTTCATGCCTAGGCTTGAAAATCTGGGACAACTTTCTGGATCACTTCACGATAGGACTCATGGTCCGTGAAGCTGCACACTGACCGTACACTAGTCCGTGGAGCCTGACTTAGTCTAGAATCCTAGCATTGGGGTCTCATGAGTTTCTGAACCACTCCACGGAGGCCTTCACGGACCGTGAGGCATCACATAAACCATGAGGTGGTCCGTGGAGCCTTACTTGGTTCCGACCTCGGTCCATCCCCTAGCCCCACTTTTTGAATCAACCCAAGAACACCCTCACGGGCCATGAGCCTTCCCACAGCTCGTGACCCCTCCCGTATGGCCCTGTCTTAGCCAACTTTGGCCTCCCTTTTCTAGAACACTATCGGTCATGGATAGTCGCACCAAAATGACCATAACTTCCACATACAAACTTCGATTTGAGTGAAACCAATTGCTTTGCGAAGATAACTCAAGGAGCTTCGTTGTTATAGGTTATAGTCCATATATTTCACCTCGTATCCAGAGATGTTACCATTCAAAGTCAGTCTTCCTACACGGTCTCATACAAACTCTCCTAACATGATTCTCTTGAATAAGACCACTTAAATAGAACTCTTGGTCATTACTACACATCCATAACAAGTTCAAATCAGACCTTGATCCACTAGTACGAAGTTCAAAACTTTTTGGGTCGTTACACATACGCTGATATAATCAGTCTAGAACCCTTGGAGGACATATCTGTCCATGTACGAGCCCTGGAGGGTGAGGCTCGACCCTAATATATAATAAATGTCACATGCCCGTCCCCTCTTTCTCATTTGTGCTTCATACCACCGCTTGTGTGACCCATCTCCTATTTCTCATTTATGTCACATGTCATGGCTACTCAGTCACAATGCACATCAAGAACACATATAAGTGATGCAATGATGATGAGTGTAAATAAGAGTTCACTTCATAATAAATGCATCATCTCAAGTCTAATATTATAATTAATAAGACATAATGACTAGTCTATTTCAAGCCTATAATCAATTTTCTTAACCCACAAAAGAAAATCAACCACAATACTTCCAATTCCAACAATAAACCAACATAACACTATTTGTAATCCACATTATCATATCATAAAGGATTCTCAATATTGTAACACATGTCAACAAGTATCAATCTCAGTATTTCACTTTCAAATCATAGATGAAATTCACAATTTATCAAGTACAACTCAATCAACCACAAGTATCTAATCATTTCAAGTCATAAATAAGGAAAATATAATGTTCAAGCAAGCTTAACAAGATTTAGGATTCCACTTGCCTCAACTAGTAGACAAATCAAGTAATAACTAGAGATTTTCCCCTCGAATTCACACCTAAAATGTCACAATCTAATCAAATATAGGATCACAATCAGATAACGAATCTAATGACACTAAAATCAATCAATTCGGCTGAAAAGGAAAAAATAGTCAAAAATCTCATGCTAGAAAAAGTAATCGAAACTTGAAAATTAATACATAAAAATATTCTCCACGTAATAAGGATTTCAACGGTGAAAACCAATTCGAAAATAGAGTTGAAATGGACTCAAAATCCCAATTTTTAAATCAAAATTTCATATCTTGAAAAACAATAAATTCTCTAATTAAAAGTCCCCAATTTCAAGTTAAAATCATAAATTAATTAATGAGAATTGAAGAAATGGTGAAGAAATTAGTTACCCAATAATTTATACTCGAACAATCTTGAAGAAATCACCTAAACCGAGCTTGAAAGTGTAAAAATGATGGAAAATCATAAAACCTTTCGTTTTAAAAATCATTTACTATTTTAAGTAAATTACACTCCGCAAACGGGGACAGAAGCCCGCAAACAAGGAGGTCAACCTCCCTCAAAGCTCCGCGAACACAGAAGGTGGTCTCGCGAATGCGGAGGACAAATGGGCCATTCCTCCGTGAACATGGATCCCAGCACTGCGAACGTGGAGTATAATGTATGTTGCACCAGATATCAATCAAAACCAACTAAAACACAACAAAATAATTCACACCTTGGACCCTCAGAATTCGTTTGAAATTTGAAACACAAAAAATAGACATGTAACCCTATCAAAAATGACGTTCCGAACTCAATGGAATAGTCAGAATTCAAATTTGGGACCTTCTTGGCCTGAAATTCGGGAAAGATCGTTTAAACTAGTTTAGGACTCAAATACTCAAAATAATCTCAAAAGCTCTAAAAATTACAATGAAGTCATTTCTAGCATTAGTTTCATCGCCCGGAACTATTAGAATTGACAAAATTTTGATTCGAGCTCCCAAACTCCAAATGTTGACCAAAGTCGAACTATGATCCAAAAATGAACTAAAAATGCAACTTTGGGTTTAAAATATCCGCTTTAACTTCATATTCAGGTTTGCACGTTCTCCAAGATCAGATTCTGCATTTCGGAGCTAATGAAATCAACATAATTGAATTTCGACACTTAAAACTCAAAATGATCTCAAAACTCAAAATTTCACAAACTTAAGCTTTCAAAAACTCTTTCTTTCGCAAAACTCTAAATTTTGACAAGAATTTTGAAATTTGACTTTTTAATTCGACCAAAAATGACCTAAAGTAACTTTCAAATAGGACAAAATAGTAATTAAGCTAAAATATTAAAAATGACATTTAAGGTCATTACATCATCCATCACTAAAAATAATATTTGTTCTCAAACATACGACAAGGAAACATACCTGAAGTCTAAAAAAGGTGAGGATACCAAGTTCACATATTAGACCCCGTCTCCTAAGTAGCCTCACTCACGGGCCGGTGGCACCACTGAAGCTATTTGTTTTGTTCTCAACTTCCTGACCTGTCTGTCCAAAATAGCCACGGGCTCTTCCTCATAGGTCAAATCCGGACTCGCCTCCATCGAATCAAGGGATAACATATGAGAATCATTAGGAACATAGCATAGTAATTTAGATGCATGAAACACAGGATGAACTAAGGAAAAACTAAGTGGCAAGGAAAGTCTATAAGCTACCTCTCCTACTCACTCAAGAATCTCAAAAGGACCAATATATCTCTGGCTAAGCTTGCCCTTTATCCCAAACTGCATAACACTCTTCATGGGTAAAATCCTCAACCAAACCTGATCTCCCTCTATGAACTGTAATGGTCAAACCCACATATCAGCATAACTCTTTTATCGACTCTAGGTTGTCAATAGTCTACTCTAAATCAAACGCACTTGCTCCATGGCATCTCTGAGCAAATCAGTGTATAGGTGATCTACATCTTCACCCATATAGTGCCTCAAAAGGGGCCATCTAGATGCTGGAATAATAATTGTTGTTGTAAGCAAACTCTGCCAAAGGAAAATGTTGATCCATCTAGCACCAAAATCAACCACACAAGCTCTAAGCATGTCCTCAAGCACCTGAATAGTCCTTTCTAACTAACCATCTATCTGAGGATGAAAAGTTGTACTCAAATATAGTCTGATTCCTCAGCCATGCTTCAAGGCTTTCCAGAAATGAGATGTAAGCAACAAGCCACGATCTAACACTATTGTGAGACCCGTGATTTTCGTCATCCATAATATTATATTATGGCATGTTGTATAAGGCATATATAAATCTGGATAGAACCTAAGGGTGATAAGGCTGAAAATAGGTGGTAATATCAAGTGATTAAAGTTTTAAGTCAAAGGGATCCCCTATATACATATTCGAGATTAGACAGATGGCCCAAGTGACACCTTACCATTTTCGGAAGATTTAAATTGAGTTTCACTTCTCGGATGGGACTAAGAGTACATAATTTGATAATAATGGACTGTTAAGAGGTATTTTAATATCACAAAGTTCATATGTTAAGTTTCGGAGTCAAGAAAGTTGCAAGATAAAGTTTGGCCAAAGTTACCATAAGCTTATTTAAGAAATCTGTCTTAAATTTTAGCCAAATATATCAGACCATATCTAACAAAATATAAGGATTTAGAAGATCTGTGACCTATAAAATTGAAGCTCTATGAGTCTAGTTTGCAACGCCAAAAATTGTGTATCAATCTAACTTCCAAATTAAACGTTATGTGAGGTTTACCATGACTGCCTGAGCAGGAAACTGGGTCATGGGCCGGGTCGGGTCAAGCCCAACTATATGTCAACTATTTTGATGTTTTAAAGCTAAAAATGCATCATTTTTGTCCCAAAATAGTTCAAAAACTGAAGAGAAAGCTCCCACCAGGTCCATAAGCAATTTCGGTAAGTTCTTGGCATTTTTACTGTTAAAATTCGCCTGTGTGCCTAGAAATTTGTGCCTTATGCTTTGTGATTGTTTTTCCCTCTTATTAGCTGTGTTTGGGGATATTTTTAGACTGTGAAAAAGTGGTGTTCTTGCTGGTCATTGTATGGTTGCAGCTGGTTTGTTTAGGTAATCATTTTAGGGTTCTTCTATGACCATTTTTACAAAGTTCTACGGACATTTTCCTCGCGTAGACACTATATGGAAAATCTATTCATTGATGCCAATTTATGAACTATTTATAGGTGTTTTTAAGCTAAATATGTATAGTTGTTGCGAATATCAGGATGTCGGGAATACCTTTTGTGAAGGAACTTTGGGCATTCGGACGTTCTTTGGAAAGGTATGTTAAGGCTAAGCTCTGTCCCTCCGTTTAGCACGAAATCCAAATAATTCCCAAAATGTCAAATGTGACATTTTACCATTCTGTTGCTAGGAAGACCTTCTGTGAAAGGCATTGGGATTGTAGCTGGATTATTTTTATGATGGTATTAGTTTGACATTCCATTCGAACACTCAACTGGACATTCAATATCTATAGATCAATTTATCAATTTTTCCTGACTACCGGTCCATATGTTGAGGTGTCACTCTTTTTCTATGGGGTGTCACTAAAACTAAAGGCAGGTTACAAGGGGAATGTAATATTCATAATCAGTCCTTTTTCCTTATCAAGACCATATTTGAAGAACTTAAAAAGTAACATGTCAATTTCCAATAATCCCTAGTATAACGCTTCTATTTAAACTACTAATGCACTTTATTCTTTTTAGTATTTTTTTTACTAATTGATATGGAACCAAGTGTACGCATTATGTGAAGCACCTTTATGAACATTTTCAAAATTATGACCTCATTTTAAATATTGATTTAAGTTGTCAAACTTATTTGAAAGACATGTAAGATCCCACTGGCCATATGTATATATTATGACAATGACTATGATGTTATGAGGATAAGTGTACTAATGAGCCAAGATTAGCTGAATTTATGTTATGGCCTACGATGTGCATTCATATCATACATTGCATGTTATGCATGGACTTTAAGTTATAATCGGAGGTATGGGGCCTATATTCCCAACTGACTATATATATGTATATGATACGAATGACCATAGGTTGGCAGATATGATGCTGGGTAGCTCCCAGAAAGGACCACCATTGCTAACATTTGGTTGGGTATGTCATGCATTTGTATCTATATATATATATTCACGACATGCGATTACTGGACCATACCATGCATATTTGATCACTAGGAGACTAAGTGTTGGCCAGGAAGGTTACTTAAGTCTTGGTTACGGGTGGTATTTCCATTACTCTTTTACTATAGTTATCTATGATTTCACTATACCAGTACATGTTCATTCGTACAGATGTCCTGTTGCCTGGGGATGCTATATTTTATTTCGTGCGTGCAGGTTTAGATAGTGATTCTGATTGACCCCTCCACTAGGAGCCCAGTTCAGTTGTAAATTGGTAAGTTCCACCTTTTCGTGGAGCTTTCACATGATGCTTACTTTTTATTGTACAGTTGGGTATATTCTGGGCCCTGTCCAGACATTGTTAGTGACTCTTTTAGAGGCTATTGTGGACATGCTATTTTGGGTTGGTTCTTTTGTGCCTTCTAGTCTCTAGTCATAGGATTGACATATATACATATAGTGTGTGATTTATCTCTGTTGTTGCAGCGTTGTCAGATAGCTAGAACTTTATCATTTTAGTTTACCTATCTTGATGTACATGACTTATTGTTGTCCAGGTCATGACCTAAATGGTCCAGGGTTAAGTTTTCAGATGTTATGTTGCCCAATCCTTTGGACCCTAGGTGAGTCAGCTAGTATGTTCAGTAGCTTACTTGACCAATGATGATGTCGAGTGCCAGCCACGCCTCCCTTTTTTTGGGGTGTGACAAACATGGTATCAGAGCAGGTTGTGTCCTAGGGAGTCCACAATGTCGTGTCTAGTAGAGTCTTTCTTATGGGTTTTTCATGCACCACACTTACAATCAGGAGGCTACGAGGCATTTAGGGATGGTTACAATTCTTTCTCTTAATAAATCGTGCTATAAAGCAAAGCTATAGGAACGTGTGAAATCTAAATTGTGCTTTGTGGTTTTTATTTAACGGGTTGCCTACACTCTTGAGATGACATGATATGCGACAGATATGAATAAGAGAGAAGGTATCAGTTATTCATCGCTAATTCAGCGGTATATTTCCCCATAAAGGCACACAGGAAGTCTCCAGTATCAATAGTACCAGATTCACCAGCACTTGTTGAGGCCCAAAAGGATGCAGTACCCCCAGCCTCACCTGAAACTGTGGGGCAGGGGATGAGGAAAGCTATTCAGCTACTGACTACGATGATTTCTATTTATGAGAGACAACTAGAGGCGAGAACATACGCCATAAGGGATCAAACAAAAAGCTCAATGGTACGAGTGTTTCTTCACTTGACCCCTCCAAGATTTAACATAAACCAGTCCCACTGGTGATCCATGAGACTTTATAGACCGTAAGTATAGAGTAGTGAAGGTGATACATGCCTCCATCACCGAGGCTGTGGAGCTGGCTTCCTTTTGACTACGTGATGTCGCTATCTTATCGTACAAGTCATAGGAGAGATCTATAGGGCCGATGTCCTACCATTAGAGTGGGTAGACTTGTCTGAGGCATTTGTAGCCCATTATTTGCCATAGGAGGTTTGTGAGACCCATCTTAACCAGTTTATCAATCTTAGGCAAGGGAATATGAATGTAAGTGTACCGATCCAAAATTATTTGAACTTTGTAGTTTTTTATTAAGGTCTATTTTGGAACTTGGTATGGTTAGTTAGTGATCGTCATGGGTGATGCTTGTGTGGCCATGTTCAAAGGAATTGCGTTGTTTGGGTTTCACATGAGGTCGTGCGGCAGAACTAACTTTGAATGGACATATCTTTTGGTACGGGATGAACTATGTAGACTACGACCTAATAAACTGAAGCTCTTTGAGTTATCTTCACAACGCAAGTGGTTTCACTCAAATCAGAATTTGGATATAAAAGTTATGGACGTTATGGTGAGGTAGTCTGTGCTCGAAAGCATTCTGGAAAGGAAGAGCCAAAGTTAGCTAAGGCAGGGCCACACGAAAGGACCACAGACCATGTGGGGGTTCACGGCCATGAGCCCTTCTGTGGGTTGATCCAGAGGGTGGGCTAGGTGTTAGATCAAGGCCTCCAACCAAGTGAGGCTCCACAGATAACTTGACGGTCCGTGTGATGCCTCACGATTCGTGAGGGCACCTGTGGTGTGGTCTAGAGAGTTTCTTGGACCCTGGCCAAGAACTCCAAGCCATGTGAGCCTCTATAAACCAGTTCATAGTCCGTGTGATGCCTCACGGCCCGTGATCCAGCCGTGGAATGGTCCAAAACGTTCCCAAGAATTTCAAGCCAAGGCCATGACCAAGTGTAGCCACACGGTCTAGTTCACTGACCGTGGACCATTGTACGGTCCGTGTAACTGTTCTGCGTCCCCAGTTCCCAGTTATTTTCTCCATTTAATTATTGGTTAAATTGTAATTTTAATTAATCCTAGGGCCATTTTAGTCTTTCTATACTCTCCTAAAACCCCTGAATTGAACCCTAATTCATTTAATCTCTTGAATCTCTCCAAATTATTCTCTCAATTTTCTCTCAACCTCCATTGAAGACAAGCTTGGAAACTTGGGAAAATTTGATTCTTCTTCAGATTTTTCTTATTCCTCTTGAGTAATTAAAGATATGTGCGATTGATTCATGGTTATTTTTTCAACCATGAAGACCCAAAACTCCTCTTGTCAATTTTGATGAAATTTGACTTCCATTGAAATTGGGTCTTTTAATTTATGAATGTTTTCCTTCAATTAAGCGTGGGCTGTGTTAATTTATTGATTGCAAAGTGAATTGAGCCCCTTATTGATGATTTCTATTAATTTTATGATGTTTCAAAGATGCATTCCCTCTTAGTTCTTCAATTCAAGTATGGATATTAAAGATTTGGCTTTAAATTGTTGATTTCATCATGCTTAGGATATGAACTTCTTTTATTGGTGATTTAAATGATGATATCCAATATCCATGATACTCTTGATGATCTATGCATTGCATTCATAAGCATGAAAGACTTGTTATGATGAAACTCTTGATAAGGGCTTGACCCTCATGTTATGATATGTTATAGGAAATCACAAAAAGACTATGTTATGGCTCTTTGAGCAATTATGAGTGTTTACACTATTATGATATGATATGATAAGTTATGATGATGCATGGTATGATATGCTATGTAGATGAGCTACTCCTATTTCATTGATCTTGGAAAATGGCTTTTGGAAACTCTTGTTTGGCTTTTGAGTCTAAGTATGGAAAGACTTGAATTATGATTTGGCTTATGACCCAATTATGCATTGTTGTGAATGAAAGGTCAAATCTCCATTTTGAAGGCTTGTATATGTATATGTATTCTCGTGGGATGAGACTTAGCACCGAGGGATTGGAGTCAGGGTGGGCTATTTCCAAGGGTCTATACTCCTTTCCGTCAAACCATTTGCCATCATGGGTTATCTCCCTTGGTGGGATTGACTTGTTATGTATCCCCTTGTTTAAGGGTTGACTAGGGATCTACCTGGCAAGTAGTCCAATTCCACATAGTAGCTCACTTGGTCTCTCGTGTTGTCTATTAAGGTCACATCCCCGCTATGATATGTAGGTTTGCACTTCATGCATCACGACATGACATGGCATATTGTTATGATATAAATTTCTTTGGCTATATGCACTCCTTTTTGTACAATGTGTGCCCTTGACATCTAGCCTCATCATAGGATCATATGCACTTGCATGGCATACCCACATACTTAGTGCATTATATGTTCTAACCCATACTCTTTGTCTATATGTTCTAACCATGTAGGGACCAGAGACAACTTCCTTCCACCTTGGACGTCTCGTAAAGACTTTAAAGTGTTACTTATAGTAAGCCCTATACTTCAAGGGCAATACCCAATTTAATCTACCTTATCTATTTAGTTTACGTTACTTTATCTTATGACTTGAGGGTGAGACCGGAATATGTCGAGGCCCCGTCTTTTCTTATGTAGAGGCATTGTTAGACATATCAAACTCTATTGTACATTATGCTATGTGTTAATTGCAATGATATGACTACCTATGTTCGGCAATGGTTACTTATGTTATGCTTCCATTTTCGCTTATATTATTGTGATTGTTGGATTGGGAATGTGCTTGTGTGGGATGTCCATAACCCTTCTTGCCCCCAGAGCTTGAGTCATACTTACCCGTCCCTTAGAACGTAATTGATATGTGTTGTGTGATTCATGGTTATCTCATTCCCAACAACATTCTCATAGCTTGAACCCAAAGACCGGGAATCCCCTAGACTTATGTGTTACTTGTTATGTTTATGCGCTTCCGAACCAATGATGTGTGTGATGATGCTATGTTGGCTTGATCGAGGACTCTCAGATTCTCTATCGCTATGTCACATCTAGGGTCCACTCATGGGTCATGACAAAAATGGTATCAGAGCCATAGGTTTGTAAATGATCCTTAGAGTCCAACATGCCACATCAATTAGAGTCTTGCTCATGGGTGTGAGGCACGCCATACCTATGAGTGAGAGGCTATGACCATGTTTTAGGAATTTTCTCACTTTATTGTCCCTTATGTCGTGCTGTGAGTTGTTTTGAAAGTTTCCTGAAATGGGGTGTTCTTGTTACTCTTTCAAAAGATGCCTCCCAGAAGAGCTTCCCTTTCTAGACAGGCTCTTGTTCATGAGGAACACGTCCCTCGTGAGCCTGTGGAGGAACAAGTTACTCACGCTGAATTTTTGAATATGGTGGCTATGTTGGCCCAAGTGGTGGCTAATCAAGCTCGGCCAACAAATTCCATGAATAGTGGCACTCCATCTTCTAGGGTGAGAGACTTCACCCGGATAAACCCTCCAAAATTCTTTGGTTCAAAGGTTGATGAGGATTCCCAAAAATTCATTGATGAGCTCACGAAGGTGTTGACTTTTATGGGTGTCAGTTCTAAGGAGAAAGATGAGTTGGCTGTATATCAGTTGAAGGATGTGGCTCAAGTATGGTACAATCAGTGGTTAGTGGAAAGGACTGAAGATGTTAAGGTTGGTTGGGATGAGTTCAAGGCGGATTTTCTGGACCGTTTCCTTCCCCTTGAACTTCAGGAAGCCAAGATGACTGAATTTATCAATCTCTGACAAGGTAGCATGTTTGTGAAGAATTATTCCCTCTAGTTCACTAAGCGTTCAAAGTATGCTCCCACGTTAGTAGCGGTTCCCCATGCAAGGATGCATAAATTCATTTCTGGTGTCTTTGACTTGGTTGTGAAAGAATGTCATACCTCCATGCTTATTTGGGATATGGATATCTCCAGACTTATGACTTATGCTAAACAAATTGAGGGTGAGAAGCTTAAGGAGAGAAGGGTGAACGAATCCAAGAAGGCCTGGTTTGAGATTGGGTTCTCTAACTCTAAAAGTGTTGGCAGATTTGGTCAATTCTAACACGGCCAAGGTCTGAACATGAAGCTTGATAATCCAAGAGTGCCTCCTCCTAAAGCACAAGTTGGGGGTGGTCCACGGGCTCCCCATTGTGGTCAGTTCGGGGGAAGCCATTTGGGTGAGTGTAGGAAGGCTTCGGGTGCTTTCTATGGGTGTGAAAGCTTGAATCATAAGATTTTTGATTATCCAAAGAACACAAAGAAGGATCAAGTGGCTCTAGTGGGTCAGGGGCAACCGACGACCCAAGTTGATGGTGCTCCCAGAAATAATAGGTTCTATGCCCTTCATGCTCGGCAGGAGGTGGATGAGGCTCTGAACATCGTGACTGGTATGTTTAAAGTCTTTGATTTTGGTGCTTATGCTTTACTTGATCCCGGTGCAAATTTATCTTTTGTGACTCCTCTATTGGCTGTTAAATTTGGTTTAAGTCCTGTAACTTTGAGGGAACCTTATTCGGTATATACTCCTGTGGGTGAGTCTATCATTGCCCAAAAAGTTTATTGAGGTTGTCCTGTTTTGGTGTTGCATAAAGTTTTCCTCGGTGATCTTCCAGAGCTTTAGATGTATGACTTTGATGTTATTCTTGGGATGGATTAGTTGCATGCCTCAGTTGATTGTAGAACTAGGCAAGTTAAGTTCTAAGTTCCTAATGAACCCGTAGTGGAATGGAAGGGTAGTGATTCCATGGTTAGGGGTCTGTTTATTTCCTACCTCAAAGGCCAGAGAATGTTTTGCAAGGAGTGCATCTATCATATTGTAAGGGTTAGAGACGTGGAGGGTGAGTCACCGATGATAGAATTGGTTCCGATGGTTAATGAATTTCCCGATGTGTTTCCTGAGGATTTACTCGGCATCCCTCTTGATAGAGAAGTAGATTTTGGCATAGATCTTCTTCCGGATACTCAACCTATTATCATTCCTCCCAATCAAATGGCTGGTTGAGCTAAAAAAGTTGAAGGATTAGTTGAAAGATTTGTTAGAGAAGGGTTATATTAGGCCGAGTATTTCACCTTGGGGTGCTCCAGTATTGTTTGTGAGGAAAAAAGATGGTTCACTCCGAATGTGTATTGATTATTGATAGTTGAATAAGGTGATAGTCATGAATAGGTACCCGTTGCCTAGAATTGATGACTTGTTTGATCAACTCCAAGAGGCTACTCAGTTTTCTAAAATAGATCTCCATTCGGGTTACCATCAGTTGAAGTTAAGGGAGTGTGATATCCCAAAGATGGCTTTTCGGACTCGTTATGGGCATTTTGAATTTGTGGTGATGTTATTTGGTTTAACCAATGCTCCGACAGTGCTTATGGATCTCATGAATCAAGTGTTCAATCCATTCCTTGACAACTTTGTGGTGGTGTTCATTGAAGACATCCTGATTTACTCTTGAAATGAGCGGGAGCATATGGATCACTTGAGGTTGGTGGTTCAAACCTTGAGGGAGAATACGTTGTTCGCCAAGTTTAGCAAGTGCGAGTTTTGGTTGGGAGAAGTTGCATTCCTTGGTCACGTGGTGTCCGGTGATTGTATTAAGGTTGATCCTAAGAAGATCGAAGCGATGAAGGATTGACCGTTGACCCTTTCAAATATTCAAAGTTTTCTTGGGTTGGAAAATTATTATCAGAGGTTTGTTGAGGGATTTTCTTCCATTGCATCCCCCTTGACTAAGTTTCCCCAGAAGAAGGCTAAATTTGTGTGGTCAAGTGAATGTGAGAAGAGTTTTTAGACGTTGAAGGATCGGCTCACATCGGCTCCTGTTTTGACCTTGCCCAATGGGTTAGATGTATTTGTGGTGTATTGTGATGCTTCACAGATTTAGGTTGGGATGTGTACTTATGCAACATGGTAAGGTGATAGCTTATATGTCTCGACAATTGAAGGTGCATGAGAAAAACTATCCAACCCATGACCTTAAGTTAGCGGTGGTGGTGTTTAGTTTAAAGATTTGGAGCCATTACTTGTATGGGGTTCACGTTGATATTTTCACCTACCATAAAAATTTGCAATATGTGTTCACACAAAGGGATCTTAACTTGAGACAAAGGAGATGGTTGAAACTTCTCAAGGATTATGATATGAGTGTCCTCTATCATCCCCATAAGGTGAATGTCATGGAGGATGCCCTTAGTAGGCTATCCATGAGGAGTGTGTCGCACGTGGATGAAGGGAAGAAGGAAGTCGTAAGGGACGTGAACTGATTGGCTAGATTGGGTATTAGGTTGACTGACTCGGAAGAGGGTGGTATTCTTATTCAGAGCGGATCCGAGTCTTTGGTGGTGGTTGATGTTAAGGAAAAGCAAGATTTAGACCCTTTCTTGGTTGAATTAAAGAAGTTGGTTGCCGAGGGAAAGATTGAAGTTTTCTCCCAAGGGGGAGATGGTCTGCTACGATATCAAAACCAATTATGCGTTCCAAATGTCAACAGCGTAAGAGAGGTTATCATGAGTGAAGCTCACAATTCCCAATATTCTATTTATCCAGGATCTACTAAGATGCATCGGGACTTGAGAGAGTTGTATTGGTGGCATGGCATGAAGAAGGACATAGCCAAGTTCATGTCGGAATGTCCGAATTGCCAACAAGTAAAGGTGGAACACCAAAGGCCCGACGAGTTGACTATAGATATGAAATTCCTACTTAGAAGTAGGAGGATGTGAATATGGATTTTGTGATTGGGTTACCCCGTACTCACAAATAGTTTGACTTAATATGGGTGGTTGTTGATCGAATGACTAAGTTGACTCACTTCTTACCAGTCAAGACTACATATAATGCCGAGGATTATGCTAAATTGTATATTTGGGAATTGGTGAGATTGCATGGTGTACCGAGGTCTATCATATTATATCATGGTACTCAATTTACTTCTCATTTTTGGAGGTAATTTCAAAGGGGACTTGGTACCAAGATCAAATTAAGCATGGCATTTTATCCCCAAACCGATGGATAAGCCGAGAGGACAATTCAAACCTTGGAGGATATGTTAAAGGCTTGTGTGTTGGAGTTCAAAGGAAATTAGGATGATCATCTATCACTTATTGAGTGTGCCTACAACAACAGTTTTCATGCTAGCATCGGTATGGCTCCATTTGAAGCTTTATATGGTAGGAGGTATAGATCCCCAGTAGGGTGGTTTGAAGTAGGCGAGGTGGCATTGTTGGGTACGAACTTGGTTATTGAAGCCATAGACAAGGTGAAGTTGATTAGGGAGACGTTGAGGATGCCTCAAAGTCGTCAAAAGTCCTATTCAGATGTTAGGAAAAGAGCCCTCAAATTTCATGTGGGTGATTGGGTTTATGTGAAACTATCTCCTATGAAGGGCATCATGCGATTTGGCAAAAAGGGCAAGTTGAGCCCTCGGTACATCAGACCATATGAGGTGGTTGAATAAATTGGCAATGTGGCTTATAGGTTTGATTTGCCTTTGGAGATGAGCTCTATTCATCCGGTGTTCCATGTTTTGATGTTATGAAAATTGACTGGTGACCCTAGGGTAATTACACCTTTGGAGGGTGTGATGGTTGAGGAGAATTTGACTTATAAAGAGGTGTCGGTTGAGATCTTGTATAGGCAAGTCAAGTGACTTCTCAGCAAGAAGGTAGCCTCAGTCAAGCTACGTTGGGGAAACCAACATGTGGAGAGCCAAACATGATGAAGCAATATCCTTATCTTTTCCAATCTACTCAATCCTAAGGTACTAGGTTCTATCTTTTATAATGGTCCTAATTCTTTAATTCTTGAGTTTCATGACATTGCATGCATACATGAGCATGAAAATGATTTGAATGATGCTTTGGTTTGAGTTCTAATGGTTTTGGAAAAAAATGATGCATGATCCATTATGCGTTGTGTTGATAATGCTTCTTGCTTGATTGAATCCTTAAAGCCTTGCTCTAGCCCATTTGAGGATGAATGTTTCCAAGGGGGAGATGATGTAACAACCCAAAAATTTTCAAACTTCATAGTGGTTTATCAAGGTCTATTTTGGTACATGTTATGGTTGGTTAATGATAGTAATGGGTGATGCTTGTGTGGCCATATTCAAAGGAATCACATTGTTTGGGTTTTGCATGAGGTCATGTGGTAGAGATGACTTTGAATGGCCATATCGTTTGGTACGGGATGAACTACGTGGACTACGCCTATCAAAATGACGATCTTTGAGTTATCTTCGCAACCCAAGTAGTTTCACTCGAATCGGCATTCAGATGTAGAAGTTATGGCCATTACGGTGAGGCTGTCTGTGCTCGAAAGCATTCTAAAAAGGAAGGGCCAAAGTTGGCTAAGGCAAGGCCACACGGAAGGACCACGGACCATGTGGGGGTTCACGGCCTGTGAGCCTATCCGTGGATTGATCCAGAGTGTGGTCTAGATGTTGGATCAAGGTCCTGAACCAAGTGAGGCTCCATGGACCACTTCAATGTCTATGTGATGCCTCACGGTTCGTGAGGGTACCCGTGGAGTGGTCTAGAGAGTTGCTTGGACCCTGGGCCAGAACGCCAAGCCAAGTGAGGCTCCACGGACCAGTTCACGGTCCATGTGATGCCTCACGGACCGTGAGCCAGCCGTGGAGTGGTCCAAAACGTTCCCAAGAATTTCAAGCCAAGGTCATTACCAAGTGTAGCCACACTGTTGAGTTCACGGACCGTGGACCATTGTACGGTCTGTGTAACTGTTTTGTGTCCCCAGTTCCCAGTTATTTTCTCCGTTTTATTAATGGTTAAATTGTAATTTTAATTAATCCTAGGGCCATTTTAGTCTTTCTAAACTCTCCTAAAACCCCTAAATCGAACCCTAATTTATTCAATCTCTTGAATCTCTCCAAATTATTCTCTCAATTTTCTCTCAACCTCCATTGACGACAA
Source organism: Solanum aculeatissimum (assembly GCA_038996855.1). NCBI lineage: Eukaryota > Viridiplantae > Streptophyta > Magnoliopsida > Solanales > Solanaceae > Solanum > Solanum aculeatissimum. The sequence goes on from JBCEWC010003461.1 coordinate 16,895, forward strand.
GCTTAGAAACTTGGGAAAATTTCATTCTTCTTCAGATTCTTCTTATTCCTCTTGAGTAATTAAAGGTATGTGGGATTGATTCCTGGTTATTCTTTCAACCATGAAGACCCAAAACTCCTCTTGTCAATTTTGATGAATTTTGACTTCCATTGAAATTGGGCCTTTTAATTTATGAATGTTTTGCTTCAATTAAGTATGGGTTGTGTTAATTTATTGATTTCAAAGTGAATTGAGCAGCTTATTAACGATTTCCATTGATTTTATGATGTTTCAAAAATGCATGTCCCCTTAGTTATTCAATTCAAGTATGGGTATTAAGGATTTGACTTTAAATTGATGATTTCATTATGCTTTGGATATGAAATTCTTGTATTGGTGATTTAAATGATGATATCCAATACTCATGCTACTCTTGATCATCCATGTATTGCATCCAATACCCATGCTACTCTTGATCATCCATGCATTGCATTTGTGAGCATGAAAGACTTGTTATGATAAAACTCTTGATAAGGGCTTGACCCTCATGTTATGATATGTTATGGGAAATCACATAAAGACTATGTTATGGCTCTTTGAGCAATTATGGATTTTTACACCATTATGATATGATATGTTATCATGATGCATAATATTATATGCTATGTAGATGAGCTACTCCTATTGCATTGATCTTGGACAATGACTTTTGGAAACTCTTGTTTGTCTTTTGAGCCTAAGTATGGAAAGACTTGAATTATGATTTGGCTTATGACCCAATTATGCATTGTTGTGAATGAAAGGTCAAATCTCCATTTTGAAGGCTTGTATATGTATATGTATTCCCGTGGGATAAAACTTAGCACCGAGGGATTGGAGTCAGGGTGGACTATCTCCAAGGGTCCATACTCTTTTCTGTCAAAACATTTGCCACCATGGGTTATCTCCCTTGGTGGGATTGACTTGTTATGTATCCCCTTATTTAAGGGTTGACTAGGGATCTACCTGGCAGTAGTCCAATTCCAAGTAGTAGCTCGCTTGGTCTCTCATGTTATCGGTTGAGATCACATCCATGCTATGATATGTAGGTTTGCACTTCATGCATCACAACATGACATGGCATATTATTATGATATAAATTCCTTTGGCTATGTGCACTCCTTTTTGTACTATGTGTGCCCTTGACATCTAGCCTCGTCGTAGGATCATGTGCACTTGCATGGTACGTACTTGCTATGTGCTATGTGATTCGTGCTTATTGTATTCCTGGTAACATCCTCATAGCTTGAGTCCAAAGCCCCGGAATCCTCTAGACTTATGCGTTACTTGTTATGTTTACGCACTTCTGAACTGATGATGTGTGTGATGATTCTATGATGGCTTGATCGAGGACTCTCAGGTTCTCTTTTTCCATGTCACATCTAGCCCCCACCCATGGGTCGTGACAGTAAGGGAGTATAGCCTTAGGTTTAATTCTCTGGCTAGATATGCAACAAATATTGTACGTACCATGAGCGCCAGAGTTCATTGTTATGTGAATGGTTTGGGGAATCATTTGATCAAATACTGCAAGATAGCATCTTTACAAGATGATGTAGATGTTTCCCATGTACAGGCTTATGCTCAGACTATGGAGGAACTTTCTCGCCGAATTCAGGATACATGCGGACATAGGGAGAAGAATAAGAGGGCTCGTACTATGGGGTTTTATAGGAAGCCACCGAATGATTTTAGGCCTCCATTTCATCTATATCTACTTTGGTAAGTAACTAATTTACCACCACGGACACAAGGCTAGTGATTTGATCATTGTATTTAGTCCAGACCAAGGTAGAGTTTAGGCCAACCTAAGGGTCATTAACATGAGCGTTCTATATAAATGAGACAAGTCACTCCTCCATGTACACAATGTGGTAAGCTCTACACTGGAAGTGCAGGGGGTTCAGGTGCATGTTACCATTGACGAGATATTTTATTAGCAAGTGACCCCTAAGTTAGTCCCTATTATGAATGAATTCGTGATGGTATTCCCTGATAAGTTTCTAGGGATTCCCTCCGAAAGGGATATCAATTTTTCTATAGATTTTCTTCCTGATATGCAACCTATATCCATTTCTCCCTATAGAATAGCTCTTGTAGAGCTACGGGAATTGAAGTAACAACTGAAGGACTTACTCGATAAATGCTTTAGTACGCCACACACATCTCCTCGGGGTGCCCGAGTGCTCTTTGTTCGAAAGAAAGATGGCTCCTTATGGATGTGTATCGATTATAGGAAGCTAAATAAAGTCATTATCAAGAATAAGTATCCTCTTCTGTGGATTGATGACTTGTTTGACTAGTTGTAGAGTGCTAAATGCCTTTCAAAGATCGATTTACGATTCTTGTACTATTAGTTGCGAGTCAAGGATATTGATATTCCAAAGATAACATTTAGGACGAGGTATGTACATTTTGAGTTCCTTATCATGTCTTTTGGGTTTATAAATACCCCCAACTGCTTTTATGGATCTAATGAATCAAGTCTTTACACCATTCTTGGATGAATTGGTGATCATGTTTATTGACGACATCTTGATATATGTACGGTCAGAAACTGAGCATGTAGACCTCTTACGAGCTATATTACAGGCTCTCCAGGACAATAGGTTATATTCTAAATTCTCTAGATATGAATTTTGGTTAACTTTTGTAGCTTTTCATGGACATGTTATTACAAGCGATGGTATTAAGGTCGATGGCCAAAAGATTGAAGCAGTAATGTCCTGGCCAAGACCTTTGAATCTAATAGAGGTCCATAGCTTTTGGGGCTTGAAAAAATATTATAGGAGGTTAATTGAGGGGTTCTCCTCTATCTCTGCGCCACTGATGAGATTGACGTACAAAGCAACTAAGTTTCAGTGGACTGAAGCATATGAATAGAGTTTTCAAGAGCCAAAGGAGAGGCTTACCACCACACCTATCTTAGTTCTTCCGGATGGAACCAAAGCTTATGAGATATATTGTGATGCCTCAAGATTTGGCCTAGGTTGTGTTCTTATGCAGCATGGTTGGGTTATCGTATATGCTTCCAGACAATTGTAGAAATATGAACATAACTATCCTACTCATGATCTTGAGCTCGTCGTAGCTATTTTAGCTTAAAGATTTGGCTCTATTATCTATATAGGATTCATCTTGATGTTTTTATCGACAACCAGAGCCTCCCATATTTATTTAACCAGAAAGAGCTACACCTACGACAAAGAAGGTGGTTGGGATTACTAGAGGATTATGATGTTGATATTTTATACCATCCTGGCAAAACTAATGTTGTTGTTGATGCACTTAGCGTAAATTCCATGAACAATCTAAGCCATATTAAGGTTGATAAGAATAAAATCACAAAAGACCTATGTCAGCTAGTTAGTTTGCAAGTGTGATTGGTAGATGCAGAGGATTGAGGTGTAATCATTCACAATACAATAGAATCTCCCTTTATTACTAAAGTAAAGAGCGACAACGCAAGGATCCTGAGCTTATGACACCAAAAGGAGGTATTACACAAAAGTAAAATCCTTTATTTGAACTAACTAGGGATATAATTCTTATGTACCAGAACCACTTATGTGTGTCAAGATTCAGAGGGCTCCGTGCCAAGATTCTTTCTAAAGCCCATTATACTTGATATTCAGGGCACCCTGGAGCGACCAAAATATATAGGGACCTTTGAAAAATCTATTGGTGGAATGGCAAAAAAAATGATATTGCAAAGATGGTAATCCAAATACCCAATTGCCAGCAAGTTAAAGCAGAACATAAGAGACCTGGAGGCCTAGCTCAGTATATTGAACTACATAAATGAGACATGATAAATATGGACTTCATCACTAGTTTACCTCGTACTCCATGTAGGTATGATTCTATTTGGGTAATCATTGATAGACTGACAAAATCTGCTCATTTATTGCAAGTAAGAATGACATATTTGGTAGAGAATTACGCTAGGCTTTACATTCGAGAAATTGTTCTTCTTCATGGAGTTACATTATCTATTATCTCTGATTGAGGGGCCCAATTTACAATACATTTTTTGAAGTATTTTTAGAAGGGTCTTAACACTCATGTAAATCTTAGCACCACTTCTCATGAACAATTGATAGGAAGGCAAAGCATACCATTCATACCATTGAGGATATGTTAGTTGCCTAGGTGCTAGACTTTAAAGTAAGCTAGGATGATCATCTACCTCTTATCAAGTTCACCTATAATAACAACTTTCAAGCTAGTAAACAAATGACTCCTTATAAAACACTATATGGGAGAAGATGTAGGTCACCAATCAGTTGGTTTGAGGTTGGGAAAGCAAAGTTGCTAGGCCCTAATCTAGTTTAGGAAGCAGTGAAAAAGTAAAACTTATTAGAGATCGATTGTAAATGGCCCAGAGTCGGTAGAAGTTTTATATGGACGTTCGATGATGAGACTTAGATTCTGATGTAGAAGATTGGATTTTCTTAAACGTATCACCTATGAAGGGTGTCATGTGGTTAGAAAATAAAGGGAAGATCAATACTAGGTATGTGGGATCATATCAGATTATCCAGAGTTTGGCAAGGTGCCATACAATCTTAACTTGCCTTCAGAATTAAGAGTAGTTCATTCGGTGTTTCATGTGTCTATATTGCGGAAGTACATTGGAGATCCTTTGTGTATTGCTCACATTTAGGATGTCCACATCACTAAAGACATGTCTTGTCAAGAGGTACCAATGGCTATTTTAGATCGACAAGTAAGAAAGATTTGAAATAAAGAAGTGGCCTCCGTGAGAGTGTTGTGGCAGGAAAATAATAGTGAGGAAATAACATGGGAAGAGACAAAGAGGAAATGATAAAAAGGTACCCTTATCTATTTATCAATTAAGGTGCATCATATTTCAAAATTGGCAGTTGTCTTTATAAAGTAACTTAAATTTCAGAGAATTTGGAAGTGTAATTTGTATATTTTATTGCGGAATAGCTATATGAAGCTTAGTAGTTGGAATTTTTGGAAGTCAATTTATGATTTACAAGAGTAACAAGTATATCCTCAAATATTACACTGTGGTAGACAGTAATGCAACCAAAAGGCTTCCTTGAAACATTCACAGACGAATGTTCTTAAGGGGGGGAGACTGTGAGACCCGTGATTCTCGTCATCCATAATATCATATTGTGACATGTTGTATAAGGCATATATGAATATGGATAGAACCTAAGGGTTATAAGGCTGAAAATAGGTGGTAATATCAAGTGATTAAAGTTTTAAGTAAAAGGAATCCCCTAAATGCATGTTCGGGATTAAAGAGATGACCCAAGTGGCATCTCACCCTTTTTGGAAGATTTAAATTGAGTTTTACTTCTCGGATGTGACTAAGAGTGCATAATTTGATAATAATGGATTTTTAAGGGGTATTTTAATATCCCAAAGTTCATATGTTAAGTTTTGGAGTCAAGGAAGTTGCAAGATAAATTATGCCAAAGTTACCGTAAGCTTCTTTAAGAAATCCATCTTATATTTGGGTTAAATGTATTAGACCATATCTCACAAAACATAAGGAGTTAGAAGTTCCATGACCTATAAATTGAAGTTTTATGAGTCTAGTTTGCAACGCAAAAAATCGTGTATCAGTCCCACTTCAGAATAAAATGTTATGAGAGTTTTACCACATTTTCCTGAGCAGGAAATGCGGTCATGGGCCAGTTCGGGTCAAGCCCAATTATATGTCGGCTATTTTGATGTTTTAAAGCTGGAAATGTATCATTTTCATCCAATAATAGTTCAACAACTAAAGAGAAATCTCCGACCAGGTTCATAAGAAATTTCGGTAAGTTCTTCGCATTTTTACTATTAAAATTTGCCCGCATGCCTAGAAATGAGTGTCTTATGCTTTGTTATTATTTTTCCCTCTTATTAGCTGTGTTTGGGGCTGTTTTTGGATTGTGAAAAAGTGGTGTTCTTGCTGGTCATTGTATGGTTGCAGCTGGTTTGTTTAGGTAATCGTTTTGGGGCTCTTCTACGACCATTTTTACAAAGTTCTACGGATATTTTCCTTGCGTAGACGCTATATGGAAAATCTGTTCATTAATGCCAATTTATGGACTGTTTGTAGGTGTTTTTAAGCTGCGTATATATAGTCGTTGCGAGTCTTAGGACATTGGGAACAACTTTGTGAAGGAACTTTGGGCATTTTGACATCCGTTTGAAAGGTATGTTAAGACTAAGCTCTGCCCTTCTTTTAGCACAAAATCCGAGAAATTTCCAAAATATCAAATGTGACATTTTACCATTCTGTTGCTAGGAAGACCTTCTGTGAAAGGCATTAGGATTGTAGCTGGATTATTTTTACGATGGTATTAGTTTGATATTCCATTCGAACGCTCAACTGGACGTTCAATATATATAGATCAATTTATCGATTTTTCCTGACTACCGATCCATATGTTAAGGTGTTGCTCTTTTTCTATGGGGTGTCACTAAAAATAATGGCAGGTTACAAGGGGAATGTAGTATTCATAATCAGTCCTTTTTTCTTATCAAGACCATATTTGAAGAACTTAAAAAGTAACATGTTAATTTCCATTAATCCCCGGTATAACGCTTCTATTTAAACTACTAATGCACTTTATTCTTTTTAGCATTTTTTTTAACTAATTGATATGGAAACAAGTGTAAGCATTATGTGAAGTACCTTTATGAACATTTTTAGAATTAAGGACTCATTCTAAATATTGAGTTAAGTTGTCAAACTTATTTGAAAGATATGTAAGATCTCATGGGCCATATGTATATGTTACGACAATGACTATGATGTTATGAGGATAAGTGTACTAATGAGCCAAGATTGGCTGAATTTATGTTATGGCCTACGATGTGCATTCATATCATACATTGCATGTTATGCATGGATTTCAAGTTATAATCGGAGGTATGGGGCCTATTTGTCCAACTGACTATATATATGTATATGATACGAATGACCACAAGTTGGCAGATATAATGCCGGGTAGCTCCCGGAAAGGACCACCATTGCTAGCATTTGATTGGGTATATCATGCATTTGCATCTATATATATATATATTCACGATATGCGATTACTGGACCATACCATGCATATTTGATCACTAGGAGGCTAAGTGTTGGCCAGGAAGGTTACTTGAGTCTTGGTTATAGGTGGTATTTCTATTACCCTTTATACTATAGTTATCTATGGTTTTACTTTCTTCCTTACATAACCAGTACATGTTCATTCATACAGACGTTCTGTTGCCTAGGGACACTGCATTTTATTTCATGCGTGCAGGTTCAGATGGTGATTCTGATTGACCCCTCCACTGGGAGCCTAGTTCAGTTGTGAGTTGGTAAGCTCCACCTTTTCGTAGAGCTTTCACAGGATGCTTACTTTTTGTTGTACAGTTGGGTATAGTCGGGGCCCTGTCCCGATAGTGTTCGTGACTCTCTTAGAGCCTATTGTGGACATGCTATTTTGGGTTGGTTCTTTTGTGCCTTCTAGTCTCTAGTCATAGGATTGACATATATACATATAGTGTGTGATTGTACCTCTATTGTTGCAGCGTTGTCAGCTAGCTAGCACTTTGTCATTTTGTTTTATCTATCTTGATGCACGTGACTTATTGTTGTTCAGGTCATGACCTAAATGGTTCGGGCTTAGTTTTTCAGATGTTATGCTACCCGATCTTTTGGACCGTAGGTGAGTCAGCTAGTATGTTCAGTGGCTTACTCAGCCAATGATGGTTTCAAGTGTCAGTCATGCCTCCCCTTCTTTTGGGGCGTGATAACTATGGACACTAGGACCCCAGGAAGTCTCACTATTTGGCTGATGTAAAGCTGAGCTAACTTCTCCATTGTGAACTTCACCTCAACCGGGATGATGTAGACGAACTTGGTCAATCGGTCCACAACCACCCATATAGATTCAAACCCACCAACTGTAGGAGGTAAGCTAACTACGAAGTCCATGGTGATACATTCCCACTTTTACTCCGGAACAAGAATCCTCTGTAGCTCTCCACCTGGCCTCAGATGCTCGCACTTGACCAGCTGTCATGTCAAGCACCTAGCCGCAAACTTTGAAATATCCCTCTTCATGCCGCACCACCAGTAATGCTGGCTCAAGTCATGGTACATCTTAGTTGTCCTCGAGTAAATGGAATATCTAGCATAATGAGCCTCCTCAAGGAACAATCTGATCAAATCACCCACCTTAGGCACACAAATTCTACCCCTAATCCTTAATACACCCTCAGAATCAATCTTGGCTTCCTTAGCCTCCTCTTTAATCACCTTGCCGCAAATCTGACATAGCCTCTCATTCTCAAACTGGAAGCTCCTAATCTGATCCATCAAAGAAGAATGTGCCTCAACACAGGCAAGCATATTCCCATCCTCAGAAAGCTACAAACTCACTAACCTAGCTAACCTATGAACGTCTTTAGCCAAGGGTCGCTCCTTCACTCATATAGCTACAAGGCTCCCCATACTAGAAGCCTTCCTACTCAAAGCATTTGCTGCTACATTATCCTTACCTGGGTGATAGAGGATAGTCATATTATAATCCTTTAAAAGCTTAATCCACCTTCTCTATCTCAAGTTAGCCTAAGTAGAGTAAGGGAGACAAGTCCTACTTCCAGAGGAGATCTGATAGTTATACACCATCCTCAACTAGCGCGCCAGCTCTGAGTAATTGGTATGATAAAAAATACCAAGGTTGATAAAAATTTTAGAGCACAGAGTTCTTAGTCACAGGCTAGTATGACCCTTGCTAAAAAAGGACGCCACCTTGTGGAAAATTTGGTAGGATGCATTTGGGAGAGTGTAAGAAGTGAGGGAACAGTTGATATAAGTGTGGCCAGGCAGACCATTTTCAGAGGGAGTGTCCATTATGAAACAATAAGGCCAAGTATTCTGCTGCAGCACCACCAACCAAAGATAACCAGAAAGGTACTACACCAGGTATAGGCGGCGAAACAAACTATCTATATGAGATGGGGAACCGAAAGGACCAAGATTTTTCACTAGATATTGTGAAAGGTATGCTTTGAGTTTTTACCTTTGATTGTTATGAGTTGCTTGATCCGGGTGTAACCTTGTCCTTTGTGACACCATATGTAGCCAGTAGATTTGGGATTCTTCCTGAGTCTTGCTTCCTTTGCTATTTCTACTCCTGTTGGTGAGTCTATTCTAACTGAGAGAGTTTACAGAGATTGTGTAGTGTCCATCCATCATAGAGGTACTCTTGCTGATTTGATTGAGTTAAAGATGACTGACTTCGATGTAATTCTTGACATGGACTAGCTTTATGCCTGTTATGCCTATGTCGATTGTAGAACCTGAACTGTCAAATTCTAATTTATGAATGAGCCTATTATAGAGTGGAAGGGTATTTATGCAGTGCCTAAGGGTAAGTTTATTTCCTACCTTAAGGTTAGAAATCTAATCTCTAAGGGATGTATCTACTACCTCGTGTGAGTTAAGTTTGAAGATGTTGAGCCTCCTACCCTTAACTCTGTCCCAATTATAAATAAGTTTCTTGAAGTGTTTCTTGAGGATCTGCCTTGAGTCCCTCCTTATGGGGAGATTGACTTCAGAATTGATGTTCTTCCTAACACTCAACCTATCTCTTTTCTACCATCTAGAATGGCCCCCACTTAGTTGAAAGAGTTGAAAGAATAACTGAGAGCTTTGCTAAAAAAAAGGCTTTATTAGGTCAAGTGTTTCTCTATGGTGTGCTCTTATCTTATTCATGAGAAAGAAGGATGGTTCACTCATAATGTGTATTGACTATCGCCAATTAAATAAGGTGACATTCAAGAATAAGTATCCCCTTCCAAGGATAGATGACTTATTAGACCAACTTCAGGGTGCCACTATTTTCTCTAAGATAGACCTCAGATTAGGCTATCACTAGTTAGAAGTGAGAGAATGTGATATCTCGAACATGACATTTCAAACCTGATATGGTCGCTATAAGGTTTTGGTAATGTCCTTTGGGTTGACAAATGCACCTGCAGCCTTCATAGACTTGATGAATAGAGTATTCAAATAGTACTTTGATAGATTTGTGATTGTATTTATTTACGATATTCTAGTATATTCCAGAGATGAGGAGGAGCACGCTAACCACCTTAGGGTTTCTCTATAGACGCTCAAAGATAATGAGTTATATGCTAAGTTTTTAAAGTGTGAATTTTGGCTCAAGTTTGTGACTTTTCTAGGCCATATTGTCTCCAGCTATGACATATGAGTGAGCACTCAAAAGATTGAGGCGGTTAAGAATTAGCCTAGACCAACCTCTTCGGCTGACATAAATATTTTTTAGGCTTGGCTGGTTACTACCGTAGATTTGTTGATGGGTTCTCATTCATATCTAACTGTTGACTAGACTAACTCAGAATAAGGTCAAGTTCCAATGGCCCGACGAGTGAGAGAGGAGTTTTCAAGAGTTAAAAATAAGGTTGACTACTACCTCAGTGTTGACCTTGTCTGAAGGAACTGATGGATTTATTATTTATTATGATGCCTCGTGAGTGGGATTGGGATGTATATTGATGCAGAAAGATAAAGTTATTTCTTATGCTTTCAGGCAACTCAAAGTGCATGAGAAATATTATCCCACACATGACTTAGAATTGGCAATGATGGTATTTGTTCTCAACCTATGGCACCACAACTTATATAGAGCACATATTGATGTCTTCACAAACCATAAACGTTTGCAACATATCTTCACCGAGAAAGATCTTAACTTGAAGTGGACAAGATGCCTTAAGTTGCTTAAGGATTATGACATAAGCATCCTTTACCATTCATGTAAAGCTAATGTGGTTGTTTATGCTCTTAGGAATTTATCCAAGAGGAGTACCTCCCATGTTGAGGAGGAGAAAAAGGAGCTAGATAAAGAGGTTCACATACTACCATGATTAGGAGTTCAATTAGATGAATCTAGTAAAGGTGGAGTTCTTGTGCATATTGGGTATGTATCATATATAGTAGTGGAGGTAAAGAAAAAACAATACCAAGATCCCATCTTGCTATAATTGATGGCAGATGTGCATAAGCAGAAAGTAATAGCTTTCACCAAAGGGGAGATGGAGTATTGAGATATCAAGGCAGATTGTCTGTTCCAGATATTGATGGTATTCTAGATAGAATCATAGCAGAAGCCCATAACTCCAGATATTCCATTCATCCAGGGTCTACCAAGATGTACCATTACTTAAGAGAAGTTTATTGGTGAAGTGGAATGAAAAGAGACATTATTGAGTTTGTTTCCAAATGCCCGAATTGCCAGCAAGTTAAAGTTGAGCATGAAAGGCCATGTGGAGTAGCCCAGAATTTTGAGATTTTAGAATGAAAATGGAAGATGATTAAGATGGACTTTGTCACAGGCTTACCAAGGTCTTGTAGATATCATGATTTGATCTGGGTGATTGTTGATAGGATGATAAAATCTGTGCATTTTTTGGCATTAAAGACGACTGACATCGCAAAGGATTATGTCTGATTATACATAAGGGAGATTGTTAGACTGCATGGAGTCCCCTTTCTTATAATCTTAGACAAAAGAGCCCAATTCACTACCCAGTTTTTGAAATCTTAATAGAAATGTTTAGGTTTGAAGGTAAACCTTAACACTGCTTTCCACCCAAAAACTAATGTCCAGGCAGAACACACAATTTAAACTTTGAAGGACATGTTGAGGGTCCATGTCATTGATTTCAAAGGTAGCTAGAATGACTATTTGCCTTTGATTGAGTTCTCTTGCAGTAACAACTTTTATTTGAGTATTCAAATGGTTCCATATGAGTCATTTTATGAGAGGAGATGTAGATCACCGATCGATTGGTTTGAGGTGGGTAAGGCAGAGTTGATTGGACCACACTTGGTTCACCAAGCCATGGAGAAAGTGAAAATCATCCGAGAGAGATTAAAGATTGTATGGAGTCGATAAAAATCATACTCTGATGTTAGGAGAATGGACTTGGATTCGAGGTTGATGATTGGGTATATTTGAAAGTGTCATCCATGAAGGGTGTGATGCGATTTGAGAAGAAAGGGAAGTTGAGTCCGAGGTACATTGGCCCTTTTCAGATTGTAAGAGTGTGGGCAATGTAGCCTATGAATTGGAGTTATCCCCAGAGTTAGTAGTCATCCATTCAGTCTTCCACATTTCCATGCTTAAGAAGTGTTTGGGAGATCCGCAGTTGGTTGTGTTTGTTTGGAGTATTGAAGTGAAGGAAAACTTGAGCTATGATAAAATTCCTATCCAAATCCTTGATCATCAGGTTCGCAAGTTAAAAACCAAAGTGATTGCATCTGTCAAGGTGTTGTGGAGAAATCAATTTGCAAAAAAAGCTACTTAGGAAGCTGAAGAGGATATGAAGGAAAAATACCCAAATTTATTCATATATGCTGATGATGAGAGAGTTTATGGTAATTATTCCTTTCAAATTCTTGAGTTTCCCTCTATTTTGAGTTTCACTGGCAATAGTATCTTACAGTCTAAATGATGATTGATTTGATTTGTTGACTTTTTACTTGCTTAATTGTTTGAGTGATATATGAGCTATTTGATTGTTGGAGTTCATAGTAGGATTTGTACCTTGACTAGGTTCCTAGATTACCCTTTATTCGAGGATGAATGATCCCAAAGGAGAGATAATGTAACACCCTCTAATTCATTCCACCTAGTTTGTTGTAAATGTCCAGGAGAAACTGAGAAAAATGACTAAGAAAAGTCACTGGAAGAAGTCACGAAGCGGCTTCTATGGCCCGTAAATAGGACCTCGTAGGTCACCCCCTGTGACTTGAGAAATTTTTCTAAGTTTGAGGCTGTAACAACCCGAAAATTTCTAAAACTCCTTATGGTTGATCTTGTATGATGTTATACTAGTCATGTTTGAAATTTGGTAGCCACGGGTTGAGTTTAAGTGTCCGAACGCAAAACGGATTGTTTTGGGGCATAGAGGGGCCGTTTGGACAGTGAGCTTCGCAGAAGCATATATTTTGGTGTGATTTGAACCATGTGACCTTCTACATATCAAATTGAATATATTTGTATTATCTTTGCAACGCAACTTGTCTCACTCGATTCCGAGTTCGTATGAAAAAGTTATGGACACAATAGTAGGACTGCCTGAAATTCGAAAGATACTAGAAACTTGACCACGGGACCTTAAACGGTCCGTTTTAGCCTAAACGGCTCGTGTACTATCCCGTCAAAAGGGATAGTAGCTAGGCCAAGCCAGGTATGTGTTTAGGGGACTAAGTATGGGTTCACGGGACACTTACACGACCCGTCAACCTTCAAACGGTCC
>JBCEWC010003462.1:0-30222 GCA_038996855.1 Solanum aculeatissimum
ATTTCCCATGCAATACATATAACAATATCAAGAAAGAATGAAGTGAGATAGAGTGGATGACATGAGATGTAAATGATATGATGCAATGTCAAATAACCGTGATGTATGTCTATCCTATGATACACATCCATTGATAAACTCTGGCCAAAACCTATGGGGGCCACACATGGACCATGTGTTCGTGAACATTATCGGTAAAGAGCTCAGCTAATACTCACCCAACCGATAAAAACGTCGGTTATATCATGCCAACAAAAACCTCAGCTAATCATCCGCCAAAATATTACCTCGACATACCAGCATAAACCTCGACTAATCATCGATCGATAAAGACCTCAACCACCAATCCACATATTACCTTACTTATCTTTTAGCCATAGCTATCACAATTATCAATGCACAAATAACAATGAATCTAATATATGCAATCTCAACATCATAACAGTTTGAATATCATCACGTTCTCAATGTCATCACAATCTCAACATCATAAATAAAATCTCAATATCAGTACCATTTCAATATCAATATCTCATAATCCATAAAATCACATATGTCATGAATTCACAATTTATTCACAAGTCAAGATTTCACAACATGAATAATTATCCAATCCAAAATCTCATGATCAAGCCTATGAAAGTACAAATCTATCTCAATTCATGTCCCAAATCACCCAATTCCATACACATAAGAGCATTCAAGGTTCAATCATACTTAACCAAATGTTAGAAGTCCACTTGCCTTTGTAGAAGTCTCAAATAGAGTCAAATCCATGACTTTTCCTCTTCTATGATACTATGAATCACCAAAATCTAGTCAAATATAGCATCAAAATATCATTACGAAGCTAATGACACTAATATCAAGTAATTTGGGTGAAAAGAGTAGAATGGTAAAATATTTCACGCCTTAAAAAGTGCTCAGAATCTAAATATTAATACATGAAAACGTTCCTCGAGTAATAGAATTTCAACCGTGAAAATCATTCGAAAATGAAGTTAAAATGAGGTCAAAATAATCAATTTAGCATTAGAAATAAAAGTCCAAAAAATCTCCAATTTTTTCCGATTAAAACCCTAGTTTCTAAGTTAAAATAATAATTTAATCAAAGAAAATTAAAGAAATCGATTAAAAATTTGTTACCCAATAGTTTTTCCTTGCAAAACCTTGAAGATTCTCTAAAGAATGGAGCTTGAAATATTAAAAATAGTGAATCCCATCTTTTAAAAATAACATACTGTTCAAGTATATTTGTGCTCTGTGAACGTCGAAGCCAAGCAGAACCAGAGCTTCGTGAACGCTAAGGGTTACACACGTGTACTCCGCGAGTGCGAAGATCAAGAACCTTTATACTCTGCAAACATGGAGGGCATCCTACGAACGTGGAGCATTGAGATTGTTGCACCAGATTGCAGCAAATACATAACACATATTTCATAAATTGGACCGTTGAAATTTGTTCGGAACTCTGTGAACACAAACCAAACATGGACCCCAATCAGAAGTGACATTCCAGACTCAATGGAACTGTTAGAATGTGATTCCGAGATCTCCTCGACCTAGAACCCAAAAAAGCTCATTAAAACTAGTTAAGGACTCAAATACCCAAACTGCTCTCGAAAACTCTAAAAATCATAACAAGATTATTTCTCGCGTTAGCGTCACCATCCAAAACCACTAGAATTATCAGAATTTCAATTAGAGCTTTCAATCTCCGTATGTTGACCAAAGTCTAACTATGATCCAAAATCAACTAAAATGAAACTTTGAGTCTAAAATCTTTGTTTTAACTCCAAAGTTCAGTTATGTAAGTTTTTCAATACCAGATTCTGCATTTCGGAGCTAATGTAATTGATAAAATTGAATTACGATACTCGAGACTCAAGATGATCAGAAAACTCAAAATTTTCAACTTTAAGCTTTAAAAACTCTTTCTTTAGCAAAACTCCAACTTTTCATAAGGTTTTCAAAATCTGACTTTTAGACTTAACCAAAAATGACCCAAGACAACTTTTGAGAAGGACAAAATGATAATTTTATCAAGAATGTCAAAATTGACCTTTGAGATCATTAAATCATTCACTACTAAAAATAATGTTCGTCCTCAAACATGAGATAAGGAATATACCTGAAGTCTAAAAAAACTAAGGGTATTGGGCACACATATCCGTCTCCATCTCCCAAGTAGCCTCACTCTCAGACCTGTTGCTCCACTGGACCTTTACTGAAGTTAGCTCCTTAGCCCTCAACTTGCTCACCTGCCTGTCCAAAATGGCCACCAACCACTTTTCCTAAGTCGAATCTAGGGTCAACTTAAATGAATCCATGGAAATCATATAAGATCCACATCCTAAATGTAATGCTGCAATATGGAGACATGAAACATAAGATGGAGAGAAGACAGGTGAGGTGGCAAAGCAAGTCTATAAGCCACTTCTCTTACTCTATACAAAATCTCGAAAGGACCGATAAACCTCGGACTGGGCTTGCCCTTATTCTCGAACCTTATAGCACCCTTCAAGGGTGAGACCTTCAACCATACTCTCTCACCAACCATGAATACCAACGGCCGAACCCGTCTATCAGCATAGCTCTTTGGTGACTCTAGGCTATCACCAACCTACTTTGAATCAACCGTACCTGCTTTAGATCATCTCTCAATATATCTATATCCATGCTCTCCACCGTTACTGTGTCAAACCATCATATAGGTGATCTACACTTCCATCCATACAAGTCCTCAAAGGGATTCATCTGAATGTTGGATTGGTAACTGTTGTTATAAGCAAACTTCTCCAAGGCTAAGTGTTGATCCCATCTGGCACCAAAATCATTCACACATGCCCGAAACATATCCTCTAGTATCTAGATGGTCCTCTCATACTGTCCATCGATCTAAGGGTGAAAAGATGTACTCATATCCAAGTGGGTACCCAACCCATACTGTAAAGCTCTCTAGAAGTGAGAGGTAAACAATGAGCCACGATCTGAAACAATTGAAACTCAAATCCCATGAAGTCTCAAAATTTGACTGATGTAAAGCTGAGCCAACTTCTTAGCTGTGAACTTTACCTTGACCAGAATGGAGTGGGCGGACTTAGTTAATTGGTCTACAACCACCCATATGAAATCAAAACCATTAACAATAGGAGGTAAACCAACCATGAAATCTATAGCAATGCATTACCTCTTCCACTCAAGAATGGGCATCCTCTGAAGCTCCACACCTGCTCACATTTGACCTACTGTTATGTCAAGCACCTAGCCACGAACTCCGATATCTCTCTTCATGCCACACCCACCAGTAGTATTGGCTTAAATCATGATACATCTTTTTTGTCCCCAGGTGAATAGAATATCTAGCATAATGAGACGCTTCTAGGATCAACCTAATCAAATCACTTGCCATAGGCACACAAATCCTGTCCTCAATTCTCAATACTCCCTCTGAATCAAGTTTGGCTTCCTTAGCCTCCCCTCTAATCACCTTGTCACAATTTTGGCATAACTACTCATCCTCAAACTAACGACTTCTAAATGGATCCATCAAGGAGGACCGAGACTCCAAACAAGCAAGTACACCACCATCCTCAGAAAACTACAATCTTACCAACCCATTAGCCAATCTTTGAACATCTCTATCCAAGGGTTGCTCATCTACTTGAATAGATACAAGACTCTCCATACTAAAAGACTTTCTACTAAAAGCATCAACCACCAGATTGGCTTTACTCAGGTGATACAAGATGGTCACATCATAATCCTTCAGGAGCTCAATCCACCTTCTCTGTCTCAAATTTAAATCCTTTTGGCTGAAGATATATTTAAGATGATTAGTGATGATATCACAATGAATACCATAAAGGTATTGCCTCCACAACTTTAACACAAACATAACAACTGCTAACTCCAAGTCATGGGTAGGATAGTTCTTCTCATAAGCCTTTAACTATCTAGAGGCATAAGCTATCACCTTCCTTTTTTGCATCAAGACTCCACCCAAGCTAACCTCGAACGCATCACAATACACGGTGAAATCAACACCATCCTCTGGAAAAGTAAATATATGAGCGGTAGTTATCAATAAATTGAGCTTTTGAAGCTCTCCTCACACTCATCCGACCAACATAATAGAGCATTCTTCTGAGTAAGCCTAGTCAATAGAGTTGCTATAGAAGAAAATCCTTGAACATATCACCTGTAATAACCATCTAGGCCTACAAAACTATGAATCTCAGTGGCTGAAATAGGTCTAGTCCAACCCTGAACCATCTCAATCTTCGTTGGATCAACCCGAATACCTTTCTAGACACAATATGACCTAGAAACACCACCAAACTTAGCTAGAACTCACATTTGGAGAACTTAGCATACAACTTCTTCTCTCTCGGCAGGTGAAGTACAATCCTCAAGTACTGCTCATGGTTCTCTTTGGTCTTAGAGTAGACCAATATATCATCAATGAAGACAATAACAATAGAATATAAATATGGTCGAAATACACCATTCATCGTCTCTATAAATGTTGCTGGGGCATTAGTCAGTCCAAATGACATATCAAGGAACTCATAGTTCATATACCTCATCCAAAAAACTGTGTTAGGAATGTCAGAAGCCTTGATCCTCAACTGATGATATCCGGATCTCAAATCAATGTTGGAAAACATGGTTATGCCTTGAAGTTGGTCAAATAGATCATCAATTGTAAGGAGGGGATACTTATTCTTGACTATCACTTTATTTAGCTCTCTATAGTCAATACACATTCTCATAGAGCCATCCTTCTTCTTCACGAACAAGACAGGAGCACCCTAAGAAGATACACTAGTGCATATGAATCCATCACTCAAGAGATCTTGGAGCTGCTCCTTTAGCTCTTTCAACTCAATCGGAGTCATATGGTAGAGAGAAATAGAAATAGGCTTAGTGTCCAACTCAAGATCAATGACAACGTCAATATCCTTGTAAGGACCGACACCAAGAAGGTTTGAAGGGAACATATCAATAAACTATCAAACAATAGGAATAAGACTCCATCAGTGGTGGTTCAACACCTGTATCAATGATAAATTCCAAATAAGCAAGACAACCCCGACCTACTAGCTTCCTTGCCCGAATATATGATATAAGTTTATTGGGATAGGATCCAGTTGTACCTCGCCATACAATACCCGATCTACCATGAATGGCTAAAGTCATAATCTTAACATAACAATCAAGAATATCCCTATGAGAAGAAAGCCAATCTATCCCCAATATAACATCAAAATCAACCATATCAAGAATAATCATGTCAACCTGAGTCTCAGATCCTAATAAAGTCACAAGATACGATCGATACACATGATCCACTACTAATGGATAACCTATTGGGGTCAAAACATGAATAGGCACTAACATACTATCACATGGAAAATCAAATCCCAAGGAGAAATATGCAGATACATAAGAATAAGTAGAGCCAGGATCAAATAACACAGATGCAGGGCAATCAAAAACCAAAATAATAACTGTGGTAATGACATCAAAGGCCTCAACCTCGGGTCTACTTGGAAAAGAATAACAATGGCCACCCTATCCTCCACTAGTAGAAATTGTCCTTCTACAACCAGAGTGTGTGAAAGAATCACCTGCACCTCTACCTTTAGTGCGTCCACCTCTATCAATGTGACCCCTACATCTACCCCTAGTCTGCGAGGCTATACCTCTATTGATAATGTCATATCTCTGATCAATGTTGTGGAGTAAGAGAGGTGGGGCAAGTAATAGGTCTGCATAGGACACTGGAGAACCATATGATCTAGATATCCACACCTAAAACAAGATATAGGGGTGAACAACAATAGTGATGAAATATAAGAGATACTATAACCACCCCATCTCGCAGGCCTTTACTGTAAACTAGAGGAACTCTTACCCGATCTATAAGAATCATGAGCACCTCACCCTCCCTCTGATGCTGACAATACTTCATGAACCGCACGGTGCTGATATGATCCTCCTCCCCTAGTTATACCCCAACCTCCAAAGAAGATATCTGAGAACTATCCAGATGTATGGACCCTTTTGGGGTCCCCAAATCTCTCTATATGAACTTTGCCTCGGCAACGTTAATAGTTGGCTAAAAAGATGCACTGTCTCTAGAAACCCAAAACACTGACTGTTTGATAGAATATGCTAGCCCTTTAACAAATCGACATACTCTCTCCACTTCAGTAGGAAGTATAGTTGTAGCATGTCGAGCTAGCTAGCAAAAATAAATCTCATACTAAAAAATTTCATGCTACCCTATCTCAAACTCTCGAACCTCAGATGGCTCTCCTCGTGGACACTCCAAGGAACAAATCTGTAATAAAATGCACTAGAGAGTGTCTCCCAAGTCATCGGGGGAGACCCAACTATAAGAGACCCCAAATAAGTCCTCCACCAGTCCCTAGCTGTTCCACACTTACCCTCCTAGGTGGGCGAACCAACGATACAAATCCTAAACTATATAGATGATTAACTTATAAAATACGCTAAAAATACTAAAGCTCAATTTATAAAAGAGAAATAAAAAAAATTACTAAGTCTATTACATATCTTTTCCACGAAACCTAGATGTCATCACATCAAGGACATCTGATCTCAAATACCAAGTATAAGAGTAGCAACACCAAAATTACATTATGCCATGATCGAGCGAGTCCACCATGAGTTATGAGGATAGCTCACCGTGGAATCTGATGTACTAGAGATCGGCTAGAGCTGAGGGCAAATCTACGTCGATGGAATACTCACTGCACTCTACAAATTAAAACAAGGAAAAATACAAGTAGGGGTCAGTATAGGGCAACATATAGGTATCATCAACCGACTCAAAATAGAAACCAATATTTTTGAATACAAATCTAAGAACAACCATATTGCTATATGTTTAGCCTAACCCTAAAAACTCACCTATTCTAAAATCAAAATTCCTAAATCTCAAGCCTAGGGTTAAGTCTTAATTCATCCAAATAACATAACTTTAATGATATTAATATAATACAATATACTTATTATTTAATACCTATATCCATATATCAAAATTTAAATCCTAATGCAATCATATAATCATGAAAACCAGGATCGAAGCCAACTGGTTATGAACCAATGGCGACAAATAAAATCATGATTTGATTAGCCAAGAATAAATATAGTAATATGGGTGTCATTGGATTTGTATTCTTATGAAAATTATATATTTGATAGATTTGAAACATTCTGAGGTATTGGAGAAAGAAAAAACATTGGTAAATTAGCTAGCTTGGCATCGATTTGTTCGATTGAGGTAGGTTATGATTTATTCTATGAGTTAGAGAGACTCTTAATAGTAATAAATATTCATTGAGTGATGTTGTGAAATTATTCTATGCATTTAATTATTGTGGTTTGGATGATTGATGTGTGTTGTTATTTGTCTGTAATCCCAAGACCATGAAATCCATAATCTTGAACTTGCCTTATCAAAATTATGGCTTGAATAAAGAAGACTTGATGGAATATTGTTAATGAAATTGAAAGTAATGATAAAGAATGATGAATTAAATATAATTGGATCGAGTGTCACATACTGACACGATATAATTAGGTTGGGTGTCACATTTCAACATGATATATTTGTATTAGGTGTCATGTTCCGATATGATATTATGGGATCAAGTGTTACATTCTGACACGATAGATATTGGATCAGGTGCCACGTTCGGGCATGATATATTTATGTATATTAATTTCTACTTTGAGTCGGGCGATGATACCTACTAAGTACATGTTTCCTATACTGACCCCTACTTGTATTTTTTTTGTTATTGTTTTTATGAGGTGCAACTAGTGTTCCATCGACTTCGACTCGCGCCCAGTTCTAGCCGATCGTCGGTATATAAGATTTCAGGGTAATCTAACCTTCTAGCTCGTGTTGGATTCTATCAGTTATAGAATAATATTTTTAGTTTTCGAACATAAACTATTTTATTTATCTATTTTGATGTTGCTACTCTTAGACTTAGTATTTGAGATTAGATTTTCTTGATGTGATGACTTTCAGATTTTTGAGAAACGTTGTGTAATAGACTTATTTTAGATTTTAGGAAAACGTTATGTAATAGACTTAATGATTTTTGTTATTTCTTGCTTTTATAAATTTGATCCTCTATATTACTATTGTATTTCATGAGTTGAGCTACTAATATAGGTGGAATGTATATCGCTGGTTCGCTCACTTATGATGTTAAGTGTGGGTTTCACTCAGACCCATTTTGGGTCGTGTGGTTTCTACTCAAGCCCATTTTGGGTCGTGACAATCAGTTGCTATGTTTTCTTCTTTGTGGTTTTTTCATTTCATACCGACCTTGATTTTTTGTACTCATACCAAAGATCTTTCGGAAATAACCCTTTTGCCTCCATGAGGACACTCTACCCTCCCAAAATTTTATTTGTGAGATTTCACTAAATGTGTTACCGTAAACTCTACTTATTCTTATGTGTCTGCATATTTCTCCTTGGGATTTGATTTTCCATGTGATAGTATGTCAGTACCTATTCACGTTTCGACCCCAGTAGGTGAGCCATCAGTAGTGGATCGGGTGTACCAATCCTGTCTTATGACATTAGTAGGCTCTAAGACTTGGGTTGACATGGTTATTCTTGATATGGTTGATTTTGATGTTATATTAGGGATAGAATGACTTTCTTCTCATAGGGCTATTCTCGAATTGTTATGCTAATACTGTGACTTTTTCCATTCAGGGTAGATCGGGTATTGTATGGTTGATGTGCTACCGAAATACAACACTTTTGATGCTTAAAACATTGAATTTTGTGTGTTCTCAAAGCGATGCTTTTAGGTTTGATGTGTTTTTATGTTTGTGTTGCAGGATTACAGGGTTGGTATGATTTTTGGGCGAAGTGTGCTAAAAATGCTGATTATGAGGATTCATGAAACCCTTTACGGGTCATGGATGATTCCACAGGCCATAGAAGGGGAGTCGTATAAATTCCAGTGAAGGGTAATTTTCAAAAGTTTAATCTATGAGCAAGTCGATGAGCCATAAACCATTGTATGAGTTGTAGATAAGTCATCGTACCCTGAAGATCAGAGATTGTAGATTTACTGGAAAGTCATCAGATGAAACCCTTCATTGGTTGTATAATCTTATATGACTTGTAGAAGGGTCTCATAGAAGCCACCCCAATTCTGAAGATGAAGTCCACGAAAGCCCGACTACGGGCCGTGGAACATTTTACGGCCTGTAGAGTATGTCCGTAGAGCCTGCCGACCCAGTTTTCCTAGTTTGATTTGGCTTTGTATTTTAGACATTATAAATAGGTTTTAAGTTCTTTTTTTCATTAAATTTTTTGGAGAGTTCACAGTAGTTCATAGTTTTGATTATTTTTAGGGAGAGAATAACAATCTTTTGTGTTCGTGATTCTTGTGATTGTTATTAAAGAGTTGGATTTCTTGTTCGTAAATTCATTCGTGTAAGTGCTCAATTATGTTATTCTATATCATGATTCTTGCATCTACACTGATTATGATTAGCTAAATCCACAACTAGGGTTGTGGGAACCATGAAGAACTAACAAGGTAAAGATGGATAATTCATAATTCTTGGAAGGTGTGTATGAATGTATTAATTAATTCTCTTTATCTTAAATGCTTTTTAATGGTGACCAACGTTAGAACTTGCCTAGTGTTACTTGCTCGATCAAGGAGGTAATAAATAAGAAAAGAGAATAATTAACAAGATTCGATTGATGTTTTCTTGTCTTATCGACCAAACTGGATCAAGGGGAGGTTGTACTGGGACAATTGGTACGGGTTAGTAGTGTCACACTACGGAGATGGATCAAATTCCATAGTGAAATTTACTTTACGGTTGGATCAAAGTATTTGATAAACTTAACTTATCGTTCTACATCTACACACTGGAAACGATTACAATTATCTGGTAATGCTGAGTTAGGGAATCATGGGGAACACATCACCCTAGTTACCTCTTCTACTAATTTCATAACACTTACATTAGTCTAGGTTTATTTTACAATTACAAAACTCCCCTTTCGGGAGATAAGTAGGTTAATCACCCCACTTTGCAATTAAACTATTCTAGAGTCTACCTTATTCCTTGTGGGATTCGACCCAAACCTTGGTTAGGTTATTTACTTGACAACGACTGTTTTAACCTTCAAAAAGAGGTGGGCATTGTTGCCGGGGAATATAGCCAGACTTGTTTAGTTCAAGTAATTTGGGGATTAATCCTTATTTCCCTAATTTTACATTTCTTGTTATTTTTGCTTTGTTTTAGCATGCAGATGTAGTGTATGCATAATACTCAAAGCCGAGGAAATTCTTTGTCCGTTTGACCCAGAGATCTAAAGGACGATGAGGAGAATGACCATGGACAACGTGAACAATGTTGTTGATGTTGCGATGAATGCAACACTCAATTCAAATAATGGCAACCCACCTCCACTAAATCCACCACCACAACAAATCAATGGATCAATATCGGCTTGACCCTATGGCAATACACGTCACGGGAGCTATTATGTTACCTCCCTTGCCGGATGACACGAAGTTTGTCATGTCAAGCGGGTTGCTCCAAATGCTACAGAATCGCGGGTTGTTCACGGGCCTACCATCTAAGGATCCACATAACAATCTACACAACGTTGTGTTCGTCTGCAAGAGCATGATGGAAAACTAGAATCTGTCTATGGATGTCGTTGGGCTCCGTGTTTTCCCACTTTCTCTCAAAGGCAATGCAACGCAACATTATGGTTATTCGAGCTCCCACAGAGTTCAATCACCATTTGGATTGAGTTGCAGAGGGCCTTTTTGGAGAGGTTCTTCCCAATCTCAAAGAAGCTGAAGTTGAAAGTGTAGATTAACAACTTCGAGCAGGTGTTTCAGATTCGCTCTGTACCACGTGGGAAAGATTTACTAAATTCTTCAAAAGTGTCGCAGACCATAAAATTGTTGATGAAGCCCAGGTGGAGATCTTTTACAGAGCCTTGGATGAGAATAGCCAAGCTGTGGATGAGACTATCATGGGAGGCTCATTCATAGATCGCCCATTTTAGGAGGTAGCACAGAGGATGGAGAGAGTGGTTAAGACAAATCATGCATAGGGGACGAGGGACAAAGCCACCACAAAAAGCTCGTTCTCAGCCAATATTAATTTGGTGCAAGCTGGAGCAAGTGAAGATCTGATGCAGGAGCTTGCTAGAATTAATACTAATGTAGAGTTACTGATGAAGCATAACCAATAAAGAGTGAATGTAGTATCTCATCAGCCTCAATAATAACCTGTCTTCATACCTTTTCATTATCCAAATAGAGCAACTATTGCTCCAAATATGTGTATCATACTGATACACAACAAGCAATTTTCCATTCTGTGCAATATTAAAATTTGTAGGTGGTTCATTAACCAAAATTTCTGGTAATGATGATTCCTAAAAAATATCCTCATTGAGATCAAACATCATAATCAAGTTCTCCACCCTTCTTTCGTGATTTCTCTTCTATGCGGTCCAGTGGACTTTACCACAAACTACAACTTGTGTCTAGAAGTGATCTGTAACACCTATATTTGGAATAACACCATCAAAATCCTTCCAGACTCCTGAACTAAGTCCATATATATCAACCCTAGGTGGTAGAAAGTATTGACCATCACCACGAGCATGAGCATAAGTCATATTCATAACCTTGTAATCTCTTGTTTTAACAGCAAAGCCAAACATATATGTCCCTGAGTTATCTCAACAAAGAGGAGTCATTGGGATGGTGAGGCATCTGTTTATCATAGGATTGAAAAGTACCACATGACTTTTATACTAAAATAAATCATCTAACACACAAAGAACACCATTGCATATACCAATGATCCTACAATAGAAATAATTTGGCACTCTACCATCAAAAGGGGATCTTAATGGTATTTCTCTTCTATCAACATCTAATATATCTGTGAGTAAAATTCTTTCTTTCTTCAGAGTTGTACTAAAATACCTCTTGATTACATGTGTATAGGGTTTTTGGAGCACCGATTGTTGTGTATGTTGCCATATAAAGTTGGGGCTTGAAATTGTAGAATTCCAAAATTTCGATAAACACCTTAATTGGAGAAGAGATTTGGGTGGGAGCCTTGAGAAGATTTGGGCCATTATCTCTGTTGGGATATATTCTGACATTCTTCTTGGTAATGAAATTGAAGATTTTTCGATTTTTACTTACTTTCTATTATTTAAACGGGAGGTAGGATGGGGGCCAGAGAGCTTTGGGAAGAGAGACTATTGTTGAATATGGGCAGGTTTTTAAAGTATCGACAGTGAAGAGAGCTTCAAAAGCAAGTTGTGATGATAAGAAGTCAAAGGAAGTATTATTTATACAGGGTAAATATAGAAAACACTAAATTGTATACCAAAATCACCAAATATTTTCTAATCTTGAAAGGCAAATTAATTAATAACTTGCCTATGATCTCGCCTCACATTTAGAAAACAAAATCACTTAAATTTTTTTTGAGATTAACAATTAAAAAATTATGAGAAAAAATATGAAAATATACCCCTCAACTTTACAATTTAGAGGAGATATACCCTTCATTTAAAAAGTGATACATATTATCACGACCTGAGCCTAGGTCCTAGGTGTGACACGGAGAATGAAAAACCTGAAGGTAACTCAAACAAGCCTCTTAGCATATCTTTTGCACATCCTTGGTTGCGGAATATAAAACAAGCATCAACAAGTAATTCTAAGGAAAATTGAGGCTTTGGACTCACGCTATAGGTATGAATAGGGGAAAGGGATTTACATGATCCAATCACAAGAAAAGTACTAAGGGGAGGATAATTATGACTCAAGCTATGGGTAAGTAGGGAATTAGGAACCTCTCACTTTCCATCATCATCAACAACAAATAACATCACATAAGGGATAGGGTCTAAAGGGTAAACCTCCATAAAATCTCAACATCTCATAAGGTACATAGCATAAGTATCCAACAACACCTCTAAAACATGAGTAGGACGAGGGTCAAGATATTTCCCGAGCTCACCCTTAAAGTACAAAGTAAAAATGAAAGTGTCTCAACATAAGCAAGAATGATAATGGATCTTGTCCTCGAACTAAAAGACTTACCACAAGCTAAGATCTTTACGAATTGAACTAGCCATGAGGAGGAGGATGTATAGGAGCGTTGGTACCTACATGGTTAGATCATGTAGCCAAAATATATATGTTCGTACTTAGAATGTACTAATATGTGGGGTGCAATGCAACAATAGATAATCAGCTTTATAAGTAAGATGCATAATCATATACAATAGAATATAAGCTCAATATGTCATGAATGAGGATGCTTTAATGAAAACTTGCATGAAAGATCAAACATAACTTTTTGTCACCATACTTACATGGGAGGAGACCATAACTGATATTTCAGACCAAGCAAGCTACAACTTGGAATTCAATGAACTCTTTCTATTGGGAAAAGACCAATGAACTCCTTCCATTGGGAAAGGGGGAATCTACTTGCCAAGGTAGAACTCCACAAACTTCGTAATTTCATCTTTTATGAATAATATGGCTTAGATGGATCCACTAGGATAGCCTACAAGGACTCCTATGATGACACATAGTTAATGAGACAAAGGGTGGTTTCTAGGGTTCCCTTACCGAATCCCACCACAATGCCTCATTCGGTGCTAAGTCATTACCACGGAATATATTTGAAAAAACATATGCATAATCATAGTCATTTAAAAACATAAAAGCATAGGCTTCATTATCATCATATATGAAGAGTAGCTCATCTAAACTTGAGATCCAATATGTGAGAATTGTCCTTATCACAAGGGATCTATCTTTTGGTGAGAATTATCCTTATCACCGTCTTTATCTTTAACTTGAGTGATTCAAAACATCTTAACATTAACTTTCATAAACTTTCGTAACTGATAGTTGAACCCTCATCATTGGAAATCATAATCCCTTAGAAAATTCGATAAGATAATTGGGTGGGATAATGCAAGCTTTAAATCATGAAAATCAAGAGGATTGTGCATCAATATAATGAAAATCATCAACTTAAATCATTCTTAAAGAACCCATCACAATCATACATATCATTTTTCAAAATTAGATATAGAAACATAAAATTCATCTCATAAAATTATCAACTTTGGAATAACTCATGGTATCATAACTTTCATAGCTTTAAATCTTATAAGATAGGTCCTCATAGAAAACCCTTTAAATCAAATCATGTCATTTAATGCAACAGATGATGATTCTTAACATAATTCACGCTTAATATAAGTAATAGGAAGTACCCATAAAAATTATCACTAAAACTTGAAGAAATTTGTAAAATAGATCTTTGGGACTCCATGGGTGGATGAAAGAAACCCACCTACCTTTAAACCTTGAATCTTTAATGAAGAAGACTTTAAGAAGCTTGAGAAACCCCGTGGAAGCTTTGTCTTCAATGGAGGAAGCTTGATCCCCAAGAAATTGGAAGAACTTGATGGAGGATTTTTAGAGAGGATTTGAGAGTATTTAGAGAGAGATTTAGGGCTAAAAATAGGATAACTTCGAGTATTTATGTATATAAAGGTGTTGAGTTAAGTCCCAACTGTCCGCACTTAATTTCAAAGAAGCTCGAAAAAATTTACACATTGCGGGAGCACAAGCGCGTCGCGCCCCTTATCCCCTATTGTGTAATTATTCGCTAACTTTAATTTTTTCCTTGATTTGGCCTAGAAATGGGTTTAGGACACTTTTATACTATGGGGTAACAAGTGGATGATGCAGACTTGTCGCACACTCTTTTGGTTTGAGCAATTTCATACGAAAAAATATTTTTCGATACAAATGACGTAAAAATATAAGGTTACTCGTTTTCTACACAATTTTACCTCTTGAAAAAGAATATGAAGTCGAATTTGAAAAGTAACACATGGATTTTAAGATATTCAAGAAAACTATCATAAGGACTTTTCGAGTCGCATGGGGAGGTGTTACACATATATACCCTCGCCAACTAACAAATAATGTGTCACGCCGAATCTAGGGCCTAGGTGTGACACAGCGAATAAGAACTCGAAGGTCCACAAACAAGCCTCTTAGATCATACATGCACTTCATAGGTTCAAATAATAAATAATAGACGAGTAACAATATGAAATGGGGAATGGGACTAAGGGAAAAATCATATCTAAAAGTGAAAGTTAAAATTAATAGTTCAAGACATAATCAAAGTGAAGTAGTAGTCCAAACACACCTCTAAACAAAAGACAATAAATGGAGCCAAAAATATAAGTTTGGACCCCTCGATACAAAGATATAGAACAAAATACATAATGTATTTAAATAACAAAAGTAAAGTTAGAAGATAAGGGCTCCATTCTCGGTGAATGGGAACTCACCAAAGCTCAGAGTCTTCACGATCAACCTAGCTAACCACGACGAGGAGGATAAGGTAGATCATTTGTCCCTACATGACTATAAGCACGTAGGCAAAATGCGGTTAGTACTTTGGAATATACTAAGTATTTAGGTATTCAATGCAACAACTAAATATAATGACAAAGAATACGTATCAAATATGCCCAAATTCTGAAGCTAAAACAATATAATCAATTTCAAAATAAACCATAAAATAATGTCATGATAATGCAAAGAAAGCACATAAGCAAATAAGTGTAAGAATAAAACTGTAATCGACAAAACCATATGAGCTACAATATGGAATACCGATGTTATACTCTACATCGGCCAAAGAGTGAGCCTACTTGTCAGGGTAAACTCTGAAAACGAAAATACTAGATGGATCCACTAGTCGAAAGGCCTAAAAAGGTAAAATAAAAATATTCTATGGTGGCACGTAGTTATGGGATTAGAAGCTTTATATAAGACCCCTTGGATGGAGCCTCACTCCTAACTCATTCGATATTAAGTCAAAATCCCATGGAAACGGACAATACACAATCAAAATAATCAAAAGTCAACTTAATTCAGAAAGTCATAGCCTGTCAAAACATACTTAACTTGTACTTAAGAATAGTTCCATAATAAAATTCGAAATAATTCAGAGTGGGTTTTGAGTCACCTAATATCAATTCAAAACTTATAGTTCTTGTCCTTGTTCAAAATCATATACTCAAACTCATGCCATAGAAGTCAATATTCGAAATTCATAAATCAACTTAATTTATATTTGGGTATTTGTCAAATACCCTTAAAATCATGTAATTGAATCAAAAGCTAGCTTAAAATAATCAATTAAGCAATAACGTATCAAAATCATATTAACCCATAAGAGAGTTCCAAGTTTGAAAGTGTAGATTATGTTAAATCATGAAAATTCGTAATGCTTGAATTAAATCATGTAAAAACTTGATAAATATTCATAAATAATCATAAGAGTGCATGAATAATCATAATCTAAGCAAAAATAAATTATTATGCAATTACCATAGATAAAAGATTGAAAAATCATAATTCAAAGTTTAGTTTTCGAAGAGGACTTCTTGGTTGAAAGGAAACCAAGAATCAAACCCATATACCTTAAATCCTTGAAATTACTTGAAGGAAACCTGAGGAGACTTGAAGGATTCACTTAAGTTTTTGAATTCCAATGAAACCTCTCTAGAATCTTGGAATTGGATGGTGGATTTTGTGGAGGATTTGGGAGGATTTTGGGAGAGAATTAGGGCTAAGATTGTTTAGAAGAGCGTATATGGGTTTATCAGGTTGAAACCCATTCTTAGAAAAGTATAAATATCATCAAAAGGCCAAAAAATGACATTTCAATATATCCCAGTGGCAAAATAGGCGATCTAGAGGTCCCATCACCGCCTGGCTAATGGGACCTTAAACACCCTTTTTTTTTTACAGTTTTTTAAACTTTTCAAAGTGATTTGGCAACCAATTCGGCGATGCGCCGAATGCATTCGGCAGTCAAACTGACCGTCGCCTTTTTTGACAGCCTGGACAAGCTTAAGTAAAATGGTCATAATTTTTTACTCTAAGCTCGAAATGAGGTGAAATCAGATGTGTTGGAAAGATAATTCAAATACCTACAATTTGGTAGGTAGTGGATCACCTAATTGATTATTTTCTAAGAGTTATTCCCATTTGAAGTCAAACCTTATATGAATTCACACCAAAACTTTCTCGATTGAAAATTCTTTGGTCTTGGCTCGAGGTAAGAGATGCCTTATGATCCCAAACCACATGTAATAAACTGTGAATACTTAGAATTGGATCCCACCACATTAAAAGTAATCATGTTGAGCCTATACGTGTACGAGGAACGACTCGGGTCTTAGCTTAAGATCTAGGGTGTTACAATATCTCCCCCTTGGGAATATTTGTACTCGAATGTGAAGGAAACACACTTGAAAGGAGTAGAAAGACAAATTCTAGCCCTAACATAAATGCATCATTGAAACTTAAATATCATTTTCATGAAATCTCAAACTTATGTATCAAACATTATCAAAATTTGTCATTATGAGTATGTATGTATGCAATATGACATAGAAGAGCTTAAGTACATGACTTGACACCAAAGACAGGATTAACTTATCATCTTAGGTTTGAGTGGAGTGGAAGAGATAAGGATATCGCTTCTTCATGTCTGATTCTGCTTCCCAAGTAACACTTTCGACTTGTTGATTCCTCTAAAGAACTTTGACGGATGCTACATCTTTATTCCTCAACCTCTGTAGTTGTCTATCCAATATTTCCACCAAAACTTTCTCATATGTCAAGTTTTCCTCCACAACACATACAACTTCCAAAGGCACTATGGAGTTTGGGTCACCTACACACTTCCTCAACATAGACACATGGAAAACGAGGTGAACCAACTCTATCTCATTAGGCAACTCAAGTTCATAAGTTACCTTACCAACCCTTTTCAATATTTTATAAGGACCCACAAACCCTGGGCCCAATTTACCCTTCTTGCCAAATTGAACAACACCCTTCATGGGTAAAACTTTGAGATATACCCAATCCCCCACATCAAACTCAAGATTCTCCTTCTCATATCCATGTATGACCGTTGTCGAATTTGAGCTATTTTTAATCTATCTCTTATCATACTCTCGTTCTCCATAGCCTCCAAAATCAAGTTTGGACCTAATAAGAAAATTTTACCTACATCAAACCAACCAACCGGTGATCTACACCACCTACCATAAAGAGCTTCAAATGGGGCCATTTCGATGCTAGAATGATAACTGTTGTTATATGCAAAATGATGGTCTATTTTATGCATTATATACATGGGTCATGTTTGGATTCTTCAAGTATTGATTGTTTAGCATGAATACCAATTGAAGGAATATTTCATGAGTTGATTCATATCTATTGAAACTATGCATGATATAAACTATGAAATATTGTGAAAATGAGGTGGATTTCATGATACCCAAATTGGGGTTTTACTACAATATTGGTAGGTCGATTTGAATGGCTTTCAAATAAATTGATTTTACTTTTCCCATGTCTTATACTCTTGAAATGCATGGTTTTAGGCCTATGTACACATACCTACCATATTTTGATCAAGTCATGTAGCAAGCTTCTATGTTGAAGAAAGTCTCATTGTAAGACATGTGAATTGAGAATATTAAAATGTTGAAGAGCTATTAAAGCATGCTTTGAGCTCATTAAAATGTTATGAATGTTAAGAATAACGTGAAGCCCTTTCGTTGATATTATGAAACTTTGATTTTTATGAGCTACTCTATGATAATATTATGACATTATGATGCTTCGCATATTATGGCTATAAGTATGATTTGAATATTCCTTGGGATTGTGACCTAACACCGAGTAGACCTTGGTAGATAACCATTGTCCTATAACTATGTTGCCATTATAGGTTGTGAATTGTTTGTGATATGACTAACCAAAAAGGGGGAGTTCCTGTAAGGTACATGTCATTTATTATCCGAAAAGGGTGGGGTTATCGTAAGGCTTCTATATTCGATTATTCGAAAAGGATGATGTTCTCGGAAAGTATCACCACCTTACGACATAGCTTTTTCGATGGGTTTCACATGATATCCTTACCTCACAGCATGGTCTTTTCGGTAGGTACAAGCCCATATAAGGAATCAATAGCATGGACCTATGGTGGTACATAATTTGAGGACAATGGGAGACTACCAAGGTCCTCTCGGTGCTAGGTTACAATCCCACGGAATACTTGAATCATAATCATAGTCATATTATTCATAGTCTCAAAACATCATAATTTCATTCTTGGAGTACCTCATTCAAACATAGCTTATATCATCAAGATAGGGCATTTCATCATTCTTGTCATTTATATGATGCTCATAGCTTACTTATTGGCCCTCTTAATAGTCTCAACATACGTGACATACATATCTTTCCATAAGGCATTCATTAAGCATTATTTCACCTGGCATTATTCAAATTTAGATAACTTAAGCATTATTCAAAATAACCCACCAAAAGCATGATAAGACTTGGCTAGGGTATCATCAACCCTCATAAAAATTCATCAATTTCACATGGCATTTCAATGAAATATAGTGTACAAGGTAGAACACCATAAGTTACTTCATAATATCATTGTATAAAAGAGGTCATAAAAACTTTCATAAATTTCCACAACTTAAAAATAGGTGAGGAAGAGGAACTGTTGAGCTTTATGGAGGAAAAGTCTCCACAAATCAAAATCCACATACCTTGGTGTGATTGAAGATAAAAATCTTGTTAAAAAGTGTAGGAAACCCAAAACCCTAGCTTGATCTCTTCTCTTGAAAGCCTTGAAGAACTTGAGAGTATTTTGGGAGGGGTTTAGACTTAGGGTGTTAGAGAATGAGGGAGAATGGAGTGGATTAGGATTGTATAAGGCTGAAAAAGGGTCTTTTGGGGGCTTAAACAACGTATCTTGGACTTAGAAAATTAGAAAATATCAAAATTATCCTCTTTAAAATTCTGTCAGGCAGGACCACTAGACCCTGATTACGGGTCGTGGTCCAGTCGATGGGTGGTGGAAGGAGGGGGTCTCGTCTGGTAACATTTTGAATCCTTAGAAATTATCATTGATCCTCAACCCACGACGAGACTTACAACTCATAAGTCAATGTACGGGTCGTCTAGTTCATGAACTCCCATCAGCAAAAATCAATATTTTTATCAAGTTTGGTCATTGTTTCATGAGCTCAAGTTACGGCCCGTGGTATCACTTACGGTCCGTAGTCCCCTTCGTAAAATTCACTGATACTTGAAAAAACTTCATATTCATTTCTTAAGCAATTTTATATCTTCTAACATGTGGGGCCTTACGACTTTCTTTCAATCCTGTTTGATGATTGATTTACTACTTCTTTTATGATTGATTCTCCCTTAGTCCCATTCTCTCTTAGCTTCAACTTTTAATTAAATATGTCATAAATGCTCAATGCCTTAATCAAAATGTGCATGAGGAATCATTAAGTCACATAGCATATCATATATAGAAGGAAAATGATCATAACTGACATGTAATACCATGCGAGCTACTACTTGAAATTTTAATGTTCACTCCACACCGTACATAGAGTAGTCTACTTTGCAAGGTAGACCAAACACTATCCTTACGGCATAGTCTTTTTGGAAAGTATCACTATCTTATGACATAGCCTTTTCGATAGGTTTCACATGATATCCTTACCTCACGACATGGTCTTTTCGCTAGGTACAAGCCCATATAAGGAATCAATAGCATGAACCTATGGTGGCACATAGTTTGAGGACAATGGGAGACTACCAAGGTCCTCTCGGTGCTAGGTAGGACAATGGGAGACTACCAAGGTCCTTTCGGTGCTAGGTTATAATTCCACGGAATACTTGAATCATAATCATAGTCATATTATTCATTGTCTCAAAACATCATAATTTCATTCTTGGAGTACCTCATTCAAACATAGCTTATATCATCAAGATAGGGCATTTCATCATTCTTGTCATTTATATGATGCTCATGAGCTCATAGCTTACTTATTGGCCCTCTTAATAGTCTCAACATGTGTGACATACATATCTTTCCATAAGGCATTTATTACATAAGAAACTTGGCATGCATCTTTAATAAAATTATGGTGGTTATGTGTATGTACTTTCTAAAACCATACAAATCTCAAAGCAATGTCATGAGAGGAGTAAATTTAGATAACTTAAGAATTATTCAAAATAACCCACCAAAAGCATGATAAGATTTGGTTAGGGTATCATCAACCCTCATAAAAATTCATCAATTTCACATGGCATTTCAATGAAATATAGTGTACAAGGTAGAACACCATAAATTACTTCATAATATCATCGTATAAAAGAGGTCATAAAAACTTTCATAAATTTCCACAACTTAAAAATAGGTTAGGAAGAGGAACGGTTGAGCTTTATGGAGGAAAAGTCTCCACAAATCAAAACTCACATACCTCGGTGTGATTGAAGATAAAAATCTTGTTGAAAAGTGTAGGAAACCCAAAACCCTAGCTTGGTCTCTTCTCTTGAAAGCCTTGAAGAACTTGGGAGTGTTTTGGGAGGGGTTTAGACTTAGGGTGTTAGAGAATGAGGGAGAATGGAGTGGATTAGGGTTGTATAAGGCTGAAAAAGGGTCTTTTGAGGGCTTAAACAACATAGCTTGAACTTAGAAAATTAGGAAATATCAAAATTACCCTCTTTAAAATTCTATCGGGCAGGACCATGAGACCCTGATTATGGGTCGTGATCCAGTCGACGGGTCGTGGAAGGGGGGGGGGGGTCTCGTCTGGTAACATTTTGAATCCTTAAAAATTGTCATTGATCCTCAACCCACGACGAGACTTACGACTCGTAAGTCAATGTACGGGTCATCTAGTTCATGAACTCCCATCATCAGAAATTAATATTTTTATCAAGTTTGGTCATTGTTCCATGAGCTCAAGTTACGGCCCGTGGGACCACTTACGGTCCGTAGTCCCATTCGTAAAACCCACTGGTACTTGAAAAATTTTCAAATTCATTTCTTAAGCACTTTTATATCTTCCAACATGTGGGGCCTTACAACTTTCTTTCAAGCCTGTTTGATGATTGATTTACTACTTCTTTTATGATTGATTCTCCCTTAGTCACATTCTCCCTTAGTTTTCACTTTTAATTATATTCATACCTATGAAATGCTTGATGAATAGTAAGAGGCTTGGGTGAGTTACCTTCGGGTCCCTCATTCGTCAGGTCATGATTAAGCCCTAGGTTTGGATCATAACAAAAAGTCAAACTAATAATAAAAAATAATGTAGCAAGGATAGTCCTTATATGAATGTGTCAATAGAATACTGCATGTTTTTGTACCTACTGATAATTAAAAAAATCAAATAAAATCATCAAACTAAAATAAAAGATAAAGTTTGTAATAAATAAAAAAATTAATTAAACATCAGATCTAACTAAAATAGAAGATAAAATTAGTAAAAAATAAAATAAAAAGATCAATTAACCACATCATAATATAAATAACGTATTTGAAAAATATTGATCTTGGAAAAACACAATTATAAAAATAAATATTCAAAAATTTAAAATTACAAGAACATACCTTAGTCGAGAAAGATGATGGAAAGAAATGAGCCATAATAAATTATAGAGTCTGAAGAGTTGTAGTTTTATATTTCCTTCGTTAACTTTTACTTGTCATATTTGGATTTGACATATTTATTAAGAATATAATAATTGACATGACTATTTTACCACAATTCTCCTATTTATTGATGTTTTTCATTAAGTATTGAAAAATAATTTAAGAATAATTAATTAAGTTTAAGAATAAAATATATAAAAAATATATTATTTTTTCTTACTATGTTAAAAATGACAACTAAACATGAAAATCTATTGTTGAAATAGTGAAAAAGTAAAAAAAATAAATAGAGGGAGTACTGATCGACTTATTTGATTTAGACTAAATGTATGTTTGAATGTATAAACCTTCTTATTATGTTACTGATTAAACAAAACATGCATAAAATCATAAAAAGTAAATCTCATGTCAATGAAACTAGAAAATCAACAATATTGTTTTACCCCAAATTCTAATTATTCCATGATCAAAGTTTGAGTCACAATTTTGTTGATTTCATCATTAGAAAATCAAATAGTGTTATAGTTCTCAGGACCCACATGAAGGACTTTGATTATAATAACCAAATAAAAGTTACTCTGGATAAGTGAGAAGCATTGGTAATATTGCAACATATTGACTTGGCATTCTTGAAATCTGTTGATTACAGTTTAGTTGCATACTCCTCTATATGACTACAAGAGATTGTTTGTATATGGACTGCATGATCTTGTATGCATTTAAGAAGATCAAGTATCAATTTTATTTTGAAATTTTAATTTATCTCTTTTTGTGGCAAAGGGACAAATAGTGTTGTTACTCTACTGACAACTATTCATAATGTAAACTTAAAGCAAGGAACTCTTCTGAACAAATATATGAACAAGGTTTCATTTATTTAGAGTTTTTGTGAAAAATAAATAAATAATTTAAGTAAAAAGTAATAAGGGTATTTTAGTAATTTGACCTTTGAATTTTGGAGTTCATGTTTTTAAAGTAGCACTAGCGTCTATGAACGTGTTTTGCACGTTACTCCCTATCAATTATTATACAAAAAATATTTTGATGACTAATCTAGAGTCTCATCCTGACTAGGGACTCGACACTGACATCCAACACCTAAATTGGAACTCAACATTCAAATCAAGACTCAATCTCGATTTTCAATCCAGGACCTGATCCAACACACATCCCCCCGACTCGACCCTAGATTTGACTTCTGACCTGAGATCCAATCTCGACATTCAACTTTGAACTCAACTCAAAACTCGATCTCGACACCTGACAACAGACACTGATTTGGGACCCGACTTCCGACACCAACTGTCAACCTAAGACCTAACCAAATCTCAAATTGAGACTCGACTTTTGACTCGAGATTCGATCCTACACTCAACTTTCAAATCAAAATTCGATCTCACTCGATCTTGACATCCAACACGAGACTCAACCCTAACTTCTGACTCTTGACCCGCCTTGACTTTCAACTAGAGATCCAACTCCAACATCAGACCCTGGACCTGACTTGCGAATAGGGATTTGATCTCAACATCTGAACCTAACTCCCGACTCCCGTCCTAGGATTCAATCTCAAATTTTGAACTAAGACTTGGCTCCACCTTTCGATTCGAGATTCAAGTTCGAATCAGAATTCAATCACGAGATTTGGCTTTTAATTGAGATATGTTCCTGACACTCGACCCCGACAATTGATTAAAGGCTCACTTAGATACCTGACCTAGGACCTGATCTCAACTCTCAATCTAAAATCTGACTATGACACCTGATACGAAATCTCACTCTGACACTTAAATCGGGACTCAAGCCCGACACCACACCCAGGATCTCACCTTAATTTTTGACTTGGGGTTCGACACTCAAAATGAGATTTGACTTGACCTAGAATTCAGGAGTTGGATCTTGAATCATCTTAAATTTAGGAAAAAAAGTTAATGATGAGAGGTTGTACCTCGTTGAATTGGTAATAGAACATTTTGCCCTATATTGAAGAACTCTATAATAGATACAATTATCATTTACTATTTTTTTACATTAGATAAAATTGTCATTTACTATTTTTTTAAATAATTATTATTTAGTTACTATGCAAATATGTAGGAGTTTGAAATTAATTAAAGTTACAAAAGGATGTAAAAATCATTCAATATTTAATGAATATTTGGTCAACCAATATTATAAAATGTGTAGAAAGTTCACACTTATAGTTTACTTGAAATAGTTTTAATGTTAAGCTCCTAGTATTAATAGAAAAATATGTGTCCTACAATGAACTTAGTCCTAATATAAATGTATTTTTATTTAGTTCTAGTACAAAATTACATTTATATCCATTAGTAATTTTTTTAATTTAGAAAATTTTAACTTAAAGGGACTAATAAGTAAATCAGCTTTTAATGAATATTTTGATCAATCAACATTTATATTCATGCTTTTATAATAATACAGATATATAGATAGATATAGATTACATCTTGTCTTTGTGCTACCAAAATGACGAACAGATTCAACTCTAGTTCTCCTAGAGTATTATAGTCCCCCAATGTGTTCTTCCCAGAGGCAGACTTATGTGTATGGATGGAGGTGCCATGACAGCCGATAACCTCGATAAAATTTTTGTATATATATATAACAAATTTGTTACATGTTAAACTAGCCACCCAATGAATAAAGTGGTGGATGGTTTCACTGGCAAAAGGCTTAATGTAAAATTTTTGTGTCAGGGTTCAAACCCCACCATCACTATAAACATTATTTTAGCTTTGGATTTTGTGAAGGGCCTCAACTTTATTTTTTTTTGGGGGGTCTTAATTTGCTACTACCTCAATTAAAAAAGACTAATCTACCTTTTTTTTTTTGTCTGTTTATAAAAGAATGATTCATTTCCTATTTTGATAAAATTTAAATTTCAACTTTCCAAATGACACGTTTAAAATCACAAGATTCAAAGACATTTGGATACATTTTACATTTTTAATTTAGAACCACAAGATTGAAAAGTTTTTTTTCTCTTAAATTTCGTGCCAAATAAAACTAGGTAATTCTTTTTTGTACGGAGGGAGTATTACTTCACTGAATATTAATCTCTAATTGATACAAGTATTGCATGTGCATTATATATTAACTACGGATCAGTATTAATTAAATATTGAATGTCACATAAAAATTATTAAAAATATATTTAAATAATATTATGTTTTTAAAAATAATAACTTTTAAAAATAATGAGTTTTTTCATATTAAAGCTAATTCTTTCGATCTTTCAACAAGGTTCGCGCTAAGATAATTTGCTTTAAACTATAATTTTTTTTTCTCAACTATATGGCATTAGATGATTGTAAAGTTCAAAGTTTTAATGTAAAAATCTTTTTTTTTCTTTAAAAAATGAAGTACTTGTATATATATATATATATATCAAAATATCTAAAAGGAAATGACTAAATAGATATATGTAATCAATTATTAGTTTATAAAAATTTAAAAAACAAACCCAAATCATAGTCCAACAACTGAAAAAACCAACTAATTTATCCATATGACACCTATACCTTTTGAATCCTAATCCACCTCTGATTCTTCCTCATTTTGTTAGCTGGTTTCTCCTGTACGCAACTAAAATCGTACCGTTACTCAAAAACATCTCATGGTGAAGATAGGTATATTTACTGTACAAATGAAGTTTTTGTTCCAGTGATGAGCACTTCCACCATACACTGATAGATTGAGAATTTGAGTCACGCTATTATCTTCCCAAGGGTGGGGTGGGAAAAAAGAGATAATTATACTCTAGTGTCCAAATATTTTTCCATTTGGTGACAACGTTCTTCTAGCATTAAGGATTTAATAATTGTTTAAACTGGGAAAAAGGGGATAATACAAACTGAGTAGGAATAACGATAAACAGAGACAAACAAAACCACATGACAGGAGAAAATTTATATTTTGAGTCTCACAAATTAAAAACACGATTCCTACTGAAGTGTCTCTTCAATTTCTACATTGGGCTTAAACTTTGAGGAAAACAACACTACAAGAAAGCAGGCGCAGCCTATTATCATCGCTACTTGTATAAATTTGCATGCTTAAGCCATACCCCCACTGGTCGCTGTCCTTATTATCTGGAACAAAGCTGGAAACAGAAAACAGAGGATTAGTTCAACCAAAAACAGCACTACAGAAAACCAAAGAACTATGCATGTGGGAACCTACGTGGCATGAAAGAATTACATGACTTTTTAAAGGAAAAGGCCAACCAACCAACTACTGCAGGGAACCTCATGTAACATGAAAGAATTCTAGGATGAGAAAAGAACAATAATCTCTCAAAGATGAACATAAAGTTTTCTGAAAGAAAAATGCCAACCTACCTACTCCATTGCTACCGGCTGGCATAGATAGTTAAATATTGATACTTGTTTTTAAGATAAAGAGGCTTACATACTTGTAGCTTAAAGCCTCAGATATCAAGTGGCAAAAAATAGGAGAAATAAATACAAAAATCTTACATGAGCCAATGACCACAAAGACAAAGAACCCAAGCAAGATAGGGCCAACAGGATACTGGTTTCCTTTCTTTGCAGTAGTTTCAGGAACAGCTCCTCGCTTGGTAATATTTTTCTCAAACCTCTCCACCTTCCTATCAGCGAGACGCCTTGACGTAGTCTGGTCAAATGCAACAAAGCAAAGGAATGATTCACAACAAAATCTTGTTCAAACTACTTCTTGAAAAGAAAGAAAAGAAAGTATAGCCAGCTTTCAACAAGCAATCAAGTCTCTAACAGGACAGGACCAGCATCAAGCACTCTGGAGCTCTAGTATTCAACATTCTGAAAATGTATATTACAAATATGCAATAGCTGCTGAGATCAGCCCTCTGGTTTAGCAGTACGACTCAACCTCTCTTTTGTCGTAAAATAGCTATGATGTCTTTTTCTAATCCTAAAACAATGTTAACCATTGCAAATTTGTTAAGCATTTTATATGTGCCTAATGCTGAGTCAACTATTTAATCAACCTGGATGCTAATGTGGCCTATACC
The DNA here is from genome assembly GCA_038996855.1 of Solanum aculeatissimum. Classification (NCBI taxonomy): domain Eukaryota; kingdom Viridiplantae; phylum Streptophyta; class Magnoliopsida; order Solanales; family Solanaceae; genus Solanum; species Solanum aculeatissimum. Next base: position 27,724 of record JBCEWC010003462.1, read on the forward strand.
ACCATTGTGCACCTCTTTCTGATAAATTAAAGGAATCCTTGCTATAGCAGGAATTTTTACTGTCCTCAATTAAAAAAAAACCAGCAATAGAGCATGGGAGCAATGCAAAAAAATATATAGGGTTGCCAACCGGGATAAGTTCTCCCAAAAGAATCCAAAGCAAAAACACTATGGATCCTATGCAAACAACTAAAAGTAAATTGGAAAGACCCAAGCACTAATTATCATCATGGGTCAGGAATTATATCAGGAGATTTCAACCCTATATGATATATCCACTGTGTATCATAAATAACCTTTTTCCTAATGGCCTGAACCCTACTTCACTTTCCCTCACAATTAGTAATTTACGATAACTCTAGCCATTAATTTCAAGGCAAATTGTTTGCTATTTATTTTCAACAGAAACAATCTATTTACAAACAAGTCTGAATAACAGATGAACGAGGATACTCCATGCTAATTTAGGATGAACTTGATAATTTAAAGGTGAAAATGATGTTCAGTTTTTGAATAAATACACCGAATAATCCATAATAATTCCATACATACACATAAACATAGGGTTTAAAGAAATGAAACTTGGGCCTTGTTTGTTTTCATTGACATTAAGACATGTAAATACACATGAATATTAAGATACGAAGTCTCTAATTGTTTGTTTCATAGCTAATGTGCACGATTTCTCTTTTTAAACATGCGTAATACAAAATACAAACAAAATTAGGATTAAACATTATGAGCAATAAAATATTATATTAAAATCTTATTTCAGAAAAATATAATTGAATATTTCTATTTGACAAATTTTTTCGAACAATCTGAAATAAATATAATAATTATTGTAACAAGATATCATCAAATCTTTTTTTTTGTGTGTGTGTGTGAAATCAAGATATCATGAAATCTTCATGCTGCGAAGTAGTTTTGCTTGCAAAATTTAATTTGATCCTTTAAAGAAATTAAAGTTGCATGTGCATTCACATCCTTCTGAAATACTTTTTTGATAATTGCGAACCCGAGAATTTAAATTTTATCCAAAACTTTTTTGATAATTGTCAACTGATAGTGCAAGAGGAAGGGCTAAGTATTTGAAATTTTATTACAGATAAGAAGAAACACAGCGTAATGGGAAAAATTACTTTAAGGTTCTGAATAATGTTAAGACTTGATAATAGATTTGATCCATTCAGAACCTATTCAAATCTATAGAGAGCTTTACAAAACAAATGCACTTCATGGACTGGATCTAAATAATTAAGATTCAAACCTAAGTTAATAACTGAGATCTAAACAATAAAGATTCTCACAACAAACGAGGCCTTAATTTTAAGAATTTTTTTACTTGAATAAATATTAATTATCCAGTAATGGATTATATCAATTAATTAAATAAAATAATGAGCCACAAGTGAGGACATCGACACCAAAAACCAGAAGTGAGAATTCTTTTATCAAAAGTATAAGAAATTATTGGAAGGATATGAAATCAACAGATCAATCATGCGAGTCACAAATTCATCAAAATAATGAGACAGCAACATAAACGACGATTAAAACAAATTATTATTTTAAAAAACAATTATCCGTGGAAACTACATATTAAACGCTAAAATAAGAAAAGAGAAATTTATTGAACTCAAGTGCGATCAATCATCACAACAATCACACGATCATGGATCTGAACGATTATTAATCCAAACAACAAGCCAGGAACAAAAACAGATTGTAGTTTGGTATATTACCATGGTTGAAGAAAAATCCGGTGGTCGCCGATATATGAGAACAGGAAAAATTGCAGAGAGAGAAGTTATTCAGCTAAAGTTGTTCCTTCTTTTTTTTGCCCCAATTTTATTTTGTCTTATTGATTGAATTTTAATTGTTTTTGAAATATTTATAGCTGGCGAAGAAGTCGAGGACGGGAGGCACAAGAAAAACGCGTCACACTCTTGCCATTAATCGGAGAGAAGGGAGTGAATAACCACGTAGCTATGCTTACCTGTCCGCAAGTGATTGGTTGACTTTAACACGTCAGAATTTATTGGACATGGACCTATTAAAATAATGTTAGCCTCGGATTATATTCACAAATATCCCTTTTAAGAGATGGTCTTGATAAAATGCCCCTAATAAGGGTGGCTTTGCAAAAATACCCTTCATTCCTTTAAGAATATATTTTTAGACAAAATTGCCCCTCAGTTATAAGGTCTCATTATTTTACGACAGACCTGTCTTATGGGCAAGAATTTCGTTATTTCACTTTCGTAGACCTGCCTTATGGGCAAGGATTTACACTACTTTTTTTTTATCCCTTTCATTTTTTTTGTTAGTATTTTGTTTCTTTTCTTTATTTTTTTCTTTTTCTCTTTTATTTTTTTTTATTTTTTCTTATGTTTATTTTTTCTTTCTTTTTTTTAATTACGGAACTATAAATAATATTTATTTTATATATTCTATATTTATTTTAAATAAAATAATTTCTAAATTCAAGTCAAGATT
>JBCEWC010003463.1:0-30220 GCA_038996855.1 Solanum aculeatissimum
TGCTTCTATGAAGCTCACTGTCCAAACGGCCCCTCTAGGTCCCAAAATGATCCGTTTTGTGTTCGGCCACTTAATCTTGACACATGGCTACCAAGTTTCAACCATGACTAGTATAACATCATACAATATCAACCATAAGGAGTTTTGGAAATTTTCGGATTGTTACAAGCTCCCCGTTCACGGAGCACAAAAAGGTGCCTGAAATAGTATGATATCTTAAATGATGAGTTTTATTACTTTCACCATTTTCAACATTTCAAGCTTCGTTTTTGAGAGAATCTTCAAGGTATTTCACGGCAAATCTATTAGGTAATTATTTTCTAACCTATTTTATCATTTTTTGTCCAAATTGATTGATTTTTATGTCATTAGATTCGTATCATACTTATGATGCTATATTTGACTAGATTTAGGTAATTCAGAGTATTGTAGAAAGGAAAAAACTATAGATTTGACTTGATTTGAGACTTCTTCTAAGACAAGTAGACTTCTAATCTTTTGTTAAGTATGATTGAACTCTGTATGCTTTTTTGTGTATGAATATGGGTGATTTGGGATATGAATTGAGATAGAATTATATTATCGTAGGCTTTGATCATGAGTTTTCGAATTGGGTAATTGTTCATGTTGTGGAATCTTTTTCTGTGAATTAATTGTGGATTCATGACACATGTGATCTTGTGATTTATGAGATACTGATATTGAGATGGTATCAATATTGATATTTTATTTATGATACTGAGATTGTGATGACATTGAGAATGTGACGATATTGAAATTCTATTGATATTGAGATTGCATATATTCCATTCAGTTATTTGTGCATTGATACTTGTGATGACTACGGTCGAGAGATATAAAAGGTAACATGTGGGTTGGTGGCCGAGGTCTCTATCGGTCGATGATAAGCCGAGGTTATTATCGGGAGAGCTGAGGTAATATGCCGGTTGATGTTGTGACTGAGGTTGCTTCTGATCGGGTGAGCATTGACTGAGGTTATTTTTGATAATTTTCTCAGGTACATAGCCCATGTGAGTCCCCTATGGATTCTATTCTGACACAATAAACAGATGTGTCTCGTAGGAAAAACATACACCATAATTATTTGACATTGCATTGCATTATCTGTATTTCATGGCATCCACTCCATCTCATATCATCCTTTCCTATAATTGTTATATGTAACGCGTGTGAAATTATGGATAAGTTGAAATTGTTTATATTATTGGAGATCTATTATATTATTTGACCTTGAGTATAGTTTGATATTTTGAGATGCTATTCTATGAGATGTGTATATATGTTTATGTATATTATGTGGTGCTGAGACTTTTCTGAGTGTAGGCGTGTAGTTCAACATTATGTAGTTGGGTGATAAAGAGTACTTGTATTCTTCATTGCTTTACTTTAGGTTAGTTTCTGTTTGATAAGTACCTTATTGTTTGGTGATCACCCCTTGCTACATCTTTTGTAGGTTGTGAGCCGGGTCCTCCTTGCTAGACCTCCTTATTATCAGATCGAGCTTCAAGATCACTTGAAAGGTAGTTGCTTGTCTCTTCGACAGACCTTCGAGGATTCTATTTTTATGTTTTGTTCTACTTGAGGACTAGAAATTGAGGCTTGTATTTCATTTGAGTATTTCAATTATTAGAGTCTTGTACATGTGACACCAGTTCTAGAATGATTGTAATTTTTTTCCCTATGCTTATCTATCATATTAGATTATTTTATCTTCTGTTTTGTTATTTTTTTGAGTTGTTCAGTGTTGGACTGACTCGCCTCGGTGGGTTAGGTGAGTGCCATCACACCTGAATTTTGGATCATGATAATTATTTCACAAAATAAATATGTTGTATTCTAAGTTCTTCTTATGATCTTGATACATTTACCATATGATTATTTAAAGCTTTTACATCATGTTTCACTCTACTATTAGTCTTACATCATATTTATTATGTCATGCTACTTCATGTTCATTTATGCATATTGCTCACATATATAGTATATTTAAATGTACAAACATATCATTTCAAAATATAGGGGAGGACGTTCACTCTACATTCCACTCTATCCGTGGCCAGTTGAAGATTGATTTATTGGTGAGTCCTCATTATCCAAGGGAAATCCCTTCATGGCCATTTTCTTGTTATTCTAGATTGTTTAATGTTGAAACTATTTCATTTCTTTATCTTGAGTATGGATGAGATGGGAACGTCTCATGCCCCCTACATAGTTATAGAGGCATGTTGGACTAAAACTTGATGTAATCTCATTAAATTAAAATTTTGATTGAGTTCTTCTATCCTAGACTTTTTGTTTGACACTTATCTTTTGTTTTACTTTAGTCTTTATCTGGTGCTTTATTTACCTTATGTATGCTTATGATATGCTAAGATGACTTGATTAGCGTCATTCGAAGTTCTGATTGTCTTGTGACACCTAGAGCTTAGCTTGGGTCGTGACATAAATGTAGGTTTGTAGTTGTGGAAGCTTGATTGGGTATCAGGAATACTTATGTTCTTCATCGCTTTACTTTGAGTTTAGTATTTACTTACTGAGTACTGTGATGTTTAATACTCACTCTTTGCTTTTACACCTGTGTAGATGGTGAGTCCGAATCCTCTTGACCTTCTTTTCTCCTTTACTTGGACTGAATATTAGGATTGTCTTGAGATATAACAACTTGTCTCTCAGCTGGTCCTCAGGACTTCTTATTATATATTATTTTTGTTCTATTTTAAAATCAAAGACAATTGAGACTTATAATTTCTTTCTTATATTTGCATATATTAGAGGCTTGCACATGTGACATTAGGTTTTGGAAAGAGTTGTTCAAATATGGTTACTTTATTTCAGTTATTATCTTTATTACTTTTGTCGAATTTTTACCTATTCTTATACTACATTGTCCTAGGCCAAATTGCCTTGGTGGAATAAGGCAAGTTCCATCATACCCGAATTTGAATCGTGATAGAGCCTACTTCCTTCCAATAAGAGAGGATGAATGAGCTGTAGCTTTGTATAATTATAATATCCCTTAAAATAATCATAAAGAAAGGCATTTATAAAATAACTTAGCATTATAATCATAAACAAAGGCATTTACAAAACACCTTAGAACACTTTGGGGGTATTAGGGAGTAAGGTGCAATTCGACTTTGATAATCCTACTAGTACTAGATATTGAAGTTTGTGTCAACACAAATAAAAAATACTTATAAAATTTTATTTGAAAAAATTACAGAACTAACTAAACATAACTACTATATATACATAGCTCAGTGATACTTTTAAAAGATTATTTAACATAGCTGAAAAAGTTTTATAATAAATTCTTTCTCATCTTCTCTCGCTCTCCACTCTCCTCTTCCCCCGTGTCCCTCTCTAGCTTTTTAAAAATCAAAGACAATTGAGACTTGTAATTTCTTTCTTATATTTACATATATTAGAGGCTCGTACATATGACATTAGGTTTTGGAAAGAGTTGTTCAAATATGGTTACTTTATTTCAGTTATTATCTTTATTACTTCCGTCGAATTTTCACCTATTCGTATACTACACTGTTCTAGGCCGAATTGCCTTGGTTGAATAAGGCAAGTTCCATCATACCAGAATTCAGATCGTGGTAGAGCCTACTTCCTTCCAATAAGACATGATGAATGAGTTGTAACTTTTTATAATTATAATATCCCTTAAAATAATTTCTTTCTTATATTTGCATATATTAGAGGTTTGTACATGTGGCATTAGGTTTTGGAAAAAATTGTTCAAATATGGTTACTTTATTTCAGTTATTATCTTTATTACTTCCGTCAAATTTTTGTCTATTCTTATACTACACTGTCCTAGGCCGAATTGTCTTGGTGGAATAAAACAAGTGCCATCACCCTCGAATTCAGATCGTGATAGAGCCTAACTTCCTTCCAATAAGACAGGATGAATAAGTTGTAGCTTTTTATAATTATAATATCCCTTAAAATAATCATAAGAAAGACATTTACAAAATACCTTAGCCTTATAATAATCATAAACAAAGGCATTTACAGAACACCTTAGAACACTTTGGGGATATTACAGAGTAAGGTGCAATTCAACTTTGACAATTTTAATAGTATTAGATATCGAAGTTTGTGTCAGCACAAATAAAAAATGTTTATAAAATTTTATTTGAAAAAATTACAGAGCTAACTAAACATAACTACTATATATACATAGCTTAGCGATACTGAAAAAGTTTTATAGTTAATTCTTTCTCATCTTCTCTTGCTCACCATTCTCCTCTTCCCCCCTTGTCCCTCTCTAGTTTTTTAAAAATCAAAGATAGTTGGGACTTGTAATTTCTTTTTTATATTTGCATATATTAGAGGCTTGTACATGTGACATTAAGTTTTAGAAAGAGTTGTTCAAATATGGTTACTTTATTTCAGTTATTATTTTTATTACTCCATCAAATTTTCGTCTATTCTTATACTAAACTGTCCTAGGGCAAATTACCTTGATAGAATAAGGCAAGTGTCATCACACCCTAATTCGGATCGTGATAGAGCCTAACTTCCTTCCAATAAGACAAGATGAATAAGTTGTAGCTTTTTATAATTATAATATCCCTTAAAATAATCATAAGAGAGACAAATACAAAATACCTTACCCTTATAATAATCATAAACAAAGGCATTTACAAAACACCTTAGAACACTTTGGGTGTATTACATAGTAAGCAATTCAACTTCGACAATTTTAATAGTATTAGATATCGATGTTTGTGTAGCACAAATAAAAAAATATTTATAAAATTTTATTTGAAAAAATTATATAGCTAACTACAATATATACATAGCTTAGCGATACTTTTAAAAAATTATTTAACATAACTGAAAAAGTTTTATAGTAATTCTACCTCATCTTCTCTCGCTCGCCACTCTCCTCTCCCCCCTGTCCCTCTCTAGCTTTTGTCTCTCCTCTTACGTTCCTTTCTTGTCCTCTCTCCCTCTCTACAATTCATTGCGTGATCTTTCTTCTTCTTCCGCTATGTTTCTTTTATTTACACAATGTCCTATCAAAATTTTACCTAAATTATTTTTATCTACATCTGTAGTTACGTTCTTGGTCGTCAATATTTTTTGGATGGTCACTCAATGTCGATTCATTTTTTAATTGGATTAACATTGATATACCAAATTTTTTATTCTGAATTCTTGCTTTGTTGTTCAATGTTGAGTATTCTCTTCTTCTTAGATTGACACTTTCGATTATATCTATGTATCAAAAAGGTTTCTCTATATGTATCATAAAAATTAATATATCTATCATCAATACAATCAATTTTATCTATATATCATAAAAAATTAATATAACTATTTATGAAACTGTATCTATGCATCAAAAAAATGATACTACTATTATTAGAAAAAAGTTATACGGCATTCATATATTTATTTTAGGGGTGATATAATAATCAAACACTGTATTAATTTTTTTTATTTGGGTATCATAAATATTGATTATTTATTTGACGTTAAACACATTTATTTTAGTGTTGATACAATATACATCAATGTTTTAGTTTTAAAGCTAATATATGTATCTATGTGTCCAAGTTCGATGTTGGGAGAGCGAGGAGAGAGGAGATTGAGTTTTGGGAGAGAGAGGAAGGGGCAGGTGAGAGGAGGAATTATGTATATGTGCATTCGCTCATCTCTCTCTTAAAAATTACAACCACACACATATAGAAACTTCATCTAAAATTAATTTTCTAAATATATTTATGAATTTATAATCAAACACTAGTCTAATTAAATACTTCAAAATGTTACAAGTTTAAATACAATTATTATTCAAAGTACAAAGGTTGGCTCGACTATTTTGAAAGTTAACGGTCGAATAGAACCCACAATATTTAAGAGGTATGAATAATATTAAGTGATGTCAAGTAGCAATATTGGGGTAGTCGACTAGGTATCCAAAACTAGTATAAAAATATCCATGTCATCTATATTTTGTATATTCATTACTTCAAGAAGATGCATCAGACTTTATAAACAACACAAAAAGAATAGCATAAACTACAAAAATTATACCTCTATATATGTCCTTTTTCAAATTTTTTTTCTTTCATAGTTTCATCAAATTCAAATCTTATTTCATGGGATTTCATTGAATTTGTTGTTGTTAATAGTTTCCATCTAATTTGACATATAATATTTACTAAATATTTGACGAAGACTCAAAGTATTAACTTTTGGTAAATATAGAGGACCAAAAATTATTTAGCACATACTTAAAAGGGATTATTTTAAAACCTAACTTTATTTATTATTTATGTTATTTTTTTTATTATATAAGTGGCAGTATGCAGCAAGCAGACAACTTTTTGTCGACGTGTCTACTTTTCCTTTTATACATTATGCGGGACCCTTAAAAATATTTTGTGGATTTTTCATTTAATCTTTTTAAAGTAGCTGCTTGCGTCAACTATAATTTTACAATATTACCCATAATAAATAATCTTCTCAGTTGCTTCAACTATGATTTCACTATATCACTCCGATTAGTTATTTTGAGTTAAGTAAGTACTGAAATTAGGATCAAACAAATTTCTCTTTAGACTGGACAAAGAAAATTAAATAACTATTTTAATATCTTTCCGTGATTATATTTGTGTTAAAAAGGAAGTACTACAAATATATATATATACATTTAAAATCACATTATCATTAAATTTAAAATTTAATCAATATTAATAATATTTATTAGATATTAATTTTACACTTAATGAGAAAATTTAATAGAATTTAATTATATTATTAAATAATAAATTTATGAATAACTATTGAACCCGTGGATTGCACGGGATCTTCTTAACTGATAGTTTAAATATAAGAGATACATTTTCATCATTTTCTCAAAATGGAACACTGGAAAAGTAAATAATAGTACTCCTCTACTATGATTGTGATTTAATTAAAGTAATTTAGTTATATATCCAAACAACCCGCGTGTGTAAATTAATTAAACATTGACTTACACTATAATAAGAATGAGCTTTTTTAGCAGCAATAAATATGCATATTCTTATTTTTGAGAGAAATCTTAGACGCCTTAGACATCAGATCCTTGGTAGGACTCTTATTTGATAGGTATTAGGGGATTTTGAGGTTTGGAATTTCACTCGCAGACTCAAAGTAGAACAGGCAGAGGTCCAGGATTTGAGTCTTGCCGTCACTTATTAACAGTGAAGGTAGAAGATTCAGTTAATGAAAAGACTAGGCTATAGGTATTCAAGCATCTCAAAGTCTATCTACAACGATTGCTATTTCATATCAGGGCTTCTGCAAAAGGAAGTGGTGCAAAGAGTGTTAAAGCATATAACGATATTAGTTAATTGTCTTTAGATCTAATGTTGCTGTATACTTTATTTAGTGGCGTTTACAGAATGTGCTAAAATATAATCGTCACTAGTAAATGCCTCTAAAAGAAAATTTAATGACAATTAAACTGTTATTATTAATTAATTATTGCTAAAGATCATTTTTGGTGCGGTGTTTTCACATCTAACTAGCTAGCTTGTAGGTAAACATGTACTAGTAATATCAGTCAATGTTGTGCATATTGTGTTTGATTTTTGTGTTTCCTACGATTTTATATCATGTGCTCTACATTTAGTGTTCAAACTTATCTATCATAAAATTCAAAAAATCAAAAGGTAACAAAAATTAAGTGAGAATATAAGAGTATGACCCATCTTTCTTACAACACAATATTATCTTATGAAAAAAATAACTACAACACATGCAAGAAAACCCTACTTTTTTAGTCATTAATTTAAAACACACACAAAAAAAAAGAAAGAAAAAAAAAAGAAAGAGAAAAGTGATACAACTCAAAGTAATGCCTGATGATTCATTCTAAGATAAGTTGACTGGTCTAGAAGAATTAATTAATGAGGTAGCTGTAGAAGACAGAGTCCAAAGTCTTTGATTAGAAGACAATAGCTATATATTTAGCCCCATTGCTATTAATTTATTAGTTGCTAATGGTCCAACTAATACTATATAATGCCTTTGGATGGATGGCTTTTCCAATTTCATTATCATATTTACAAGTTTGGGCTCCAATGTTAGATCTACTAGTACTTATGTGACCCCCACACCAAAAAAGTGTAGAGCCCCCACATTACTCCTAATAACTAAATAACATAATTACCTGCTATAATAAATAAAGATAACTAGACGAAATAAAATATCAATTGCAAGAACATGTTCAGACTTACCACACACTAAAATTGATTCTCATCTTTTATACAAAGGACCATAATTTATTTACAGCCCCCATGGCCTCCACATGCATCATGGTCATGGTGGTGTAGCCAGAATGATTATTAAGAGTAGGTATCAAAATATAAAGAAGTAAATTCATGAAGAAATTAAAAAATGCCAATATATAATACATATCTACATAATTTTTTTTATCTTGTAAATTTTCTATGAAGGAGCATCGGGTACATGTGATGATAACATGATAAAGTCTCAAATAACTCAGCTCTTCAAGTTAGCTTATACGAAAGATATTTTATGCTTATTTGTATTGAAAAAAAATCCAAGGGTGTTTGATGGAAAGTGCAAGGGTGGTCTAACATATTTAGCCAAAGAAATAGCCTATATGTATAATGTGAGAGTCCCTAAGAGATTAAGGATATAAGGAACTATGTACACCAATTCATGTGTTAATATTTTTGCCTTAGATAATTGGTTAGGCCTCTAGATTTTTATTTTAGTAGGTTAGCTAGGTCTGCAAATTTGGCTACAATTTTGTAATGTTTTACTTGGTGATTAATACATCTCGTTGGTTAAAAAAGAAAAGAAAAGACAACTTGACGGTATAATTATTTCTTACCTTGAAAATATTTAAATTTAAATTGTTAATTAAGAGTAATTAATACTTTAAGGGGTCGTTTAGTTTGAAGACAAGTTTTGATAAGATTAATTATTCTAGTAATATTATGTATTAATAATAATATGTATTGCATAATTTCTAAGATAAGTTTTTTTTGTTTGTCCAAACATATCCAGTTCTATAAAGGATCTGAAAGTGATGTATAAAAAGGGTTAGAGGGGATATTTTTGTCATTTTAACTATTTTATCTTCGGATAAGTTATCTAAGATTATTATTATTATTATTTATTCCACCTAGAGATAGTGATAACTTATTCCAGTATTAATTATGAATTTTGAGATAAATTATCCCAAACTTTATAACTAAACAAGAAATACTAAATAAATTCATTAAAAAATTATCTCCGTTTATCTATCACACCAAATGTCTTTAAAGGTTGTGTCCATAAATTATTGTTGTTAATTCATCCTTGATCGAGTGTCCAACATTCAGTCACGTGTCAAGATCATATATATATATATTCACACGTAAAAACACACAAACACAAACTTCTCGTTATTCCTTCTTTCTATTCTCTCTCTCACACACACTATATATATATACATAATCTTTATTGTTAGACTCTTGTTATAACTTTGTTAAACTTGAAAGTAGTCTTTAATTCCTTCCTCTTTGTCTTCAACTAAGTAACACTAACATGAATGACAACACTTGTTTGTGTTATTTCCATCCAAAAGAAGTGGTAGTGGGAGTGTGTGCTTTGTGCTTGAATGAAAGGCTCTTAGTGTTAGCTTCTAAGCAAGAAAAGGAGAATAGGAAGAAGAAGATAATTATTAATTTGCAAGGAAAGAAGAAGAAGAAGATTAATGATGATGGAGAAGATCATTCAAGAATGCATTATCTACCAAAGATATTTGCTTTGACCTCTTTTTTCAATCGTCTTGATATTAGACATTCCCGCAAAGAGACTATTCATGACATTCATCTTTCTTCCACTTGTAGCTATGAAGGTATATAATTAACCATTTATTATTCTTTTACTCTTCTTAACAATGGATGCAGGAGTTCAAATTCATCCATATGATTTTATTTATTGTTATACCAAAATTTCTGAAATTTTATTAGTTTTTAATACATATATATTGACAATCAGAATTTTTGTTAAGGAGATAATTCATCTTATATAAAATTACACACGAAGAAGCTTTTGAGATTCAATGTTCCCACTTGACCATAGATTTTGGAGTTGATATTTGAATTCTTGAAGTTATGATTTTTGGAATTGAACTAGTGTTTGAGCATACATTCTACTTGTTTGTTTGCTTGTTTTTTTTAAATAATTTTTTTTAAAGTTTTGTGAGTGGAAGTCCCAAAAACCGCTTAAAAATATTTGAAAAATCATATTTTCATAATCTCATTAAATTTTTGAGAAAAAAAATTGAAGATAAATTTTTAATATTTAATCCAAGATTACGTTAGTTCTATGTATAAAATAATTTCAACTTTATGTACATTGTAAATTTTCATTTTTAGTGAACCATTTATCCCCTAAACGCCGTGTGTGTGTGTATGTATAAAATGTTGGATTTAGTTGAATATGTTAAATTTATATTGCATCACTTCTGTCCCTACCCACCCCACCCCACCCCTCTACCCACCTTTTTTTTTCCTTCCTCTTGGCCAGGTCCCTTTTCTTGGGAACTTATGATGTTTTTGAATTTTTCAGCCTTTACTTTAACTTGGTTTTATATATTTGGACATTTATGTGATTTATTAGTGTGAAATTGATAAATGTAGCATACAATTTACACATTACTTATATCCATTTAACAATAAAGCATAATATGAGGAACCCCCACTCCCCTTAATTTTTTAATTGAGTTTGTATTGTGTAGATTGAGAAACATGAAATACATAGAAATAGAAGCGGAATAATGATATAAATTTAGTGGATTGATTTTTAATATTAAAATCAAATTTAATATGTATTTCATGTTGAAAATTATGATTTTCATATAACACACATTCGAAAAACTAGGACATGCAACAAAAATATAAAACCCAATTTATTTAAAAAAGTCAATTGGAAAAAGTGGTAGTTTTGAACATTAGGTAAAGCAGTAAGTAGCAAGTGAAAGAGAATAACTAACACCAAATAAGTGTCTTCTTTTTTATGATTATCCACATTTGCCTTTTTTACTTTTATATTTTCAATTGTATTCTGTTTTCATCGTTGAGTTTCGTGCAAACTTTCCATACAAAGTGCATCTACTTAATTACTATAGCATTACAAAATTATGTGTTACGCAAATCAACCTTGCATTTGAAGTATAGTTACTATAATTGTACCTCTCCAATACTTGGTAATTTATCATTCAAATTACATATGAATAACAATCATTGTTTTATAGATGTAATTAACTCTCTTAAACTTTCATTGTTGTTTGTAGATTCTTTTATATCAATAAAGTTTGAAAATAATGGAGTCGGGTCATGGGAGAAGGGAGCAGTTGGCACAGTGCCAAAAGTGTCCCTAATTAAGCATTGTGACAATGATAATAATAAAGTTGCAGTAATAGAGCATGTTGCAAAGCCACGTATGCAGCTTAGATGGCGAAAGCGGATTGGTCACATCTTCCATCTCATTAGATTAAAGAGATCATCTACCAAAGGTGGCCATGTGGGCACCAAATTAGAAGGTGTGAAGGTGAGATATGGATGGATGAGGACTCTGACAAAGAGAAAGACCAAAGAATGAATCATAATTCATAAGGAGGCAAAGCAAAAACCAAAAGGACCTTGTCTTAACAAAAAAGAAAGGCCAACCTTTCATCCACTTATTACTCTCTCCTACATTTTTTAAAGTGTGAATGGAAATATAGCTTTTGTGAAGATTGGCTTGGCTTTTCCCAGCCCCCTTTTATTTTTATATCTTGTTTGGCATATGTTGTATTTTTTTTAAATATGTGACAACCCCATGTTATAGCCACTTCTTGAATATATATAATTGTCTAAGAAAAAGAATGCTAAAAACATGAATTGATCTTCTCCCCATATCCTACATTATATTTATATACACGTCTATATTTGTGTCAAGAAGTAGAAATGATAATATCCTACTCTATTGTTATAATATATATATTTCAAACTGTCCACTCTAGTTGTTTCATAGAACACATTTCATGATATTTTGTATCATGCCAAGTACAAATAATAACATCTTACTCCATTATTACCATTTATGTGATGCAATTTTATTTTCTATCCCCTTTCACTTGTTTGGCATATGTAGTATCCCAAACTATGTGACAACTCCATGTTCTTGAATTGTTTAAGAAAAAAGGACATGCTCAAAGCATGAATTCTCTTCCCCATATCCTATTTCTATATACATGTCTCCACATTTGTGTCTATAACTCTTGCCAACCCATGTTATGTATTGGCCTTTTTGGAAAGTGAAAATTGGCAAAAAGTCCAATCTAAATGCTCCACAGAAAGGAAGAAAAAGAGGGAATAAGAGCCATACCCCCTATGCTATAACTTGTCATCTAGTTGTCTTAGTCAGAGCTAGGCATCTTCTCTTGCTTCCCTTCACAACAATATCAATTTAGTGATTCTACAATAATTGATAGCTTTTGCTTTTTTGCTTGATAAGACAATTCTTGGAAAATCTTATGTAAATTCTAATGTCTAATAGAACACTTGGTGAAATTTTGTATTGCATCTCCATCACGCCAAGTAGAAATGATAATATCCAATGTAGCTCCTTTGTTACAATTTTAATTTTATTGTTAGTCGTTCCTAAGAAATTTAACTTTAAACTTATAGTTTATTGAGGATGAGAAGTTGTTTTTCTCATACAAATATTATACTTGACACATATATAGAAATTAACACACGTGTTTAAAAGTCTCTTTTCTTTCTCTCTTAAACACAACTTGTCATCTAATTAATCCTTTTAACATGGTACACTAGGTACGCATTTTTATCCTTCCAATTAGTTGGACTAATATTCCCATTTTGTTTTAATAGAATTCTTGAACACACACAAACACACCCCTCTTTCCATCCTTCACGTGAAAACCCATCCCTCAATAGAGTGTGTGATATATAATTGATAGGGTACATGTTTTTGTGCATGTGCAAAGCACATAGAGGGGGTCCAATTCCTATTGTGAATGTTGGGGAATAGAAAATAAGGTGCTTGTAAAAATCCTCCTCTATATATTTGGCAAAGCAAATAGGGACCATAGATATTTCATGAAGGACCACAATTAATTAGAATGATGTTGAAAATAGAGGACTAATGGGGTAAAAGAGAAAATGACATCACCTCAATTCCAGACTTGCCTAACGACATAAATCTAACTATTTATCCATATTCAATGTAGTTGGAAGGTGAGTCAAGGATTTTAGTCGAAGAACTAATGAATGAGCTTCTTCAAATTTAACTTCCCATTTTAAACAAATAATATCTCTATTTATTGTCTAGGAAGAAATTCAATATGTAAGTTAATCATAGTTAATAAAGAAGATTTTATTTAATGAAAATACTACATCACCTTGAATTTTTAGTTGTGAAAGTCCTCACAAGATAGATGAATGCCGTTATCCATCTCACAACAAAAATCAGTTTTGCTTTTGCATATATCATGGAACATTAGAACTCTGTGGACTCAATATCTTTTCCCCCCAACACTTTTCGTGATGTATTTACACATAATCCTGGTTTTTTTATTAGAGTTTGGATGGTCATTTAGTATCCAAGATGAGGTTTGAATAATAATGTGCTTAGCACCCTGTGGGTGGAACCTCATGTGTTTTGATTAAAATTAAGATATTTATATCCGAATGCACGTTTAAATGGTTAAGATATTGTCTTTAATTTTAAATATTAAGTGATTAAGACTGTTTGTTTTTTAATATTTTGCATAATTTATTTTTATGTAACATAATAAATACACAATTCAAATAAAAAAGCAATCACATATTAAAAAATATAAATATAGCAAAATAAAATTATTAATATTTGATTATAAAAATAGAATATTTATGTTCGCTAGTAATAGTAGTGATGATTTGTAGCCTTAATTATAATGATTGGAATTAATGCCTAATAATGGTTAGAGCAAGAGTTGTGAGATGGTGGGGGGTGATTGGTATTGTAGTAACTACCGTGATGGTAACAATTGATAGTAATGACGGTAGTTGTAATGATAAAGTGATTGATATGAGTAATTGACGATGTTGATGGGGATGACTGAAGAATGTGTAGTGGTTTACGATGTGTTGGTGATAGTTCGTAGCATTTCTACTTGTGATGATAAAGGTACTTAGTAGTAGGGATTGACCAGTGCTGGTAGTTGCTAATGGTAGTAGGTGTGGTGATGATAGTAGTGATCGTGAATAAATTTATAATGATGATGGTGACAGAATGGTAGGGACAAACAATAGTGGTTGACACTGATAGTGGTGATTGTTATTGGCGGTGATCGCTAGTGGTTAGCGATTGTAATGGTTGTTTTCATTTGACAACTGAGGTAATGGTTATGATGGTAGAAATGATTAGTGATGGTGAATGGTAATTATGAATATAATGCTAGTAAAAATTATGCACAAATTCTATTAATTATATGATGCAGTTTAGTTCGCAAAAGTTTGTACGAATCATAGATGACTCTTGTACTTGAGATTTGGAGACTTGATTTTGGGGTTTGACAGGACGAACAAAGTTTATGGACCATGATTGTTTTTACAAATTATAGAAAGTGTCCATAGAATATCAACAGTTCTTAGAAATATTTTGGACGAAGAGGAATTTTATGAAAGAATTCTACAACCCGTAAAAGGAACCACGAGTTGTAGACCATGATCATGGTTGGGGTCTTAAAGTGTAACACCCCCTAAAATATTCTACCTAGCTAAAATAACTTTGAGGACCATAAAAAGTCTAAGAAAAGTTATTATTGTCAATGACTATGAAGAGACTTCTATTGACCGTAGAAGATACTAAGATTCACAGAGAGGTCTCGTAGTTCTCTTCTATACTTAGTAAAATTTAAGTTCCTGAAACTTATTCCACGAATACCTTATACGGATCATATAGAATTTTATGGATCGTAGATCGTGTCCGTGGATGAGATTTTGAGAGAGGAGTAAAGTTTTTGATTTTCACGAAAGGTCTTCACTACCTGTGCTAGTTTCTACGGTCCGTGCTTTACATCTAGTAATTTTTCCGTCCCAGACTAATGTCTAACCTACAAAAAGGGATTTACAATCATGTCATGAACTACGACTCACAGTCCTTGGTTCATGATTTTCAAGTTCAAAAATCATAACCTTTGAACCTCAACCACGACTTGACAGAACGAGACCGTGAAAGAATCTATCTATAGAAGTTGATCGTAGATCCCAAGCTTGAGTCCTCTAATTTCTATGAGTCACAGTTAGTCATAGACTGAATCATGACCCATAGAAAAGGTCTTGTAATTCGGTCTGCCAGCTTTAATGAGGGTTATTTTTATCTTTTTCACCTTTTTCTCTCTTGATGTTTTGAGATTAAAATAAATTCCTTATCAATATCTAATGGTACCCATACTCTCATAACCACTTAGAATACTTTGAGAGCAAGTTCAAGAGGAGAAAAAATTAGATCAGGTGTCACACCTCGAGAGGATACCCTAAGTGTGGTTGGTACTCAGAAATCATTGCTGGTTTCCAAGAAAACCACTTGGATCAATTCACTCATTCAATTAACGAAAGATTAAATGAAACCTAAAAGAAAATACTCAAGTGAACATTTAAATCATCATGAAAATAATTTTCATAATTTTTTATTAAAATAACTCAACGTCTCAATTTAATAAATAATAATAATTTTCAAAATGATTTTAAAAGAAACTAGACTCTAGTCTAACTTTATCTAACTTAGTCTATAAAGCCTTTTTCAACTCGTAAAAAGCTACCACGACATATTCTAAGGCTATCTCAAAATAATGAAAGGAATAAACTAAAATAAAAAGGATTCCTTCGATTGTAAGGAGATCTTACCACTATTTGGAACTGGATATATTTTGAATGAAGCGTCTGTTGAGGATCTCTAACATCTGTATGTGCATAAAAATAATATTGTGTCAAGTGACGTTAGTACATGGAATGTACAATATGTAAGATACCTAAATATAACAATACTCAAGGATCAGAATAAAGCTCAATTCTACTCAATATGATATGCAAGTTTAAAATAAAATAATATTTTTAAATCAACTCAATTCTATGCAATCTCAATCAAATAAATTATCATTATTAAGGAGTTTCTTTAACCGACAACCATTATCATATGAGCAAGTGATGATATAACGAAGTGATGTCATTGCCACATCCATCCATCATCTTACTAGAGTAAAGGACATTCAATTTATAATGGATCCAATGTCTATATTAATTCTTATTTTGGGCAAGAGAGACATGGCCTCTATCATACACTGATTGTGTAGTTTATGATATTTACATTATTTGTACTCGTACCCAATTTGGTTCTCAATACAACTCCCAAAATATTTTCTCATGTTTATCAAGTGAGTAAATTATTTAAAATATTTTCTCCTAGTTTCAATGGACCTTTTCATCAATTTAATTTCATTACAATTCATCATACTCTTTTATTTAAAATATATTTCAAAAGTCATTCACATCTCATCAAAACTCTTTCTCAAACTACTGTTCTTTAGACTCAATAAATACATATATAATTCTAGTTCAATTCACTCTTTTCGTCAATGCATAGAAAACCATCATCTTTACTAAAAAAATATACATAATTTTAATTTAAAATAATACTTTATTGCATACAAATCATGAATCTCAACATCAAGTAATGCATGAGAAAGCCATGATCATCAACTCAACTAGGGTTCATGGGAAAGTAACCATGAACAATAATTTCAACAATATGAGAGAATAAAATAATAATCTCAATACATAATTATATAAAACTCAATAGAAGAAGGATTAACTCGATCAAAATTCAAAAACTAGATTTGTACTCAATTCAATACTCAATCAGATGAAACTTAGACAGTGGGCACGTAGATGAACTCAATCCAACACTATAAGTAGATTTACATATCAGAAAGATTTATATTACAAATAAAATTTGAAGAACACTAACTTTCTTGAAGAAAAATTTTGATCTTAGAACCTTGATGCATGTTCTTGAGAAACAAAAATTCTTTTGCCTAGTTTTTATAGTAGAAGAACATGGAAAAATGTTATACCTGATAAAATTACCAAAATGCCCTTAGATGAGAGATACTTGCATAACGCATCTTCCAAAATGTTTTTATCTGAGGCCAGAATCACGATCAGTACGTAAAGATTGTGTGGAGAAATAGTCTTGGTTGATTTTTAGAGAAATCAGATCGAAAGATAATTTTTTGATGTAAAGACAAAATTTCAGAAAAGTATGTGACATGTCCGCTTAATGGTGATTTCAATATTTTCTACGGGATTAGAAACTCGATCGGAAAATTTTCAACAAAAATTGCTCATGAAGAGAGAATGTCCATGACGTGGACTTGTCTCACCGTAGTTTAAATTTTCTCATTTTCTTGAGGGGCATTCAAGACTTTTTCCCACCCCTCCTAGACTTAATCCACGACTGATATAGATAGTTCTAAGTATAAAAAGGGTTTTAAAACTTATTCCTAAGTCTTCTATGCATTCTAACCAAAGACTAGGGCTAAGAAGAAGAGAAGAGAAGCTAGGGATTTGAACGATTGGAGCCAAAACCTATGCAAATTTGAATGTCTACCTTCATCCCAGGTATGTAAGGCTAACCTAAAGTATGAAATTGTTCTTTCATGTGCCCCTTGATTGAGATGGATTGATAGATGAAAGTATTGAGTTTTTATGCATGTTTTCTTAAATGTTTTCTTGCAAATTATATATATCCTACGTATTTTCATATGTTGATGATCATCATAAATTGGATTTACTGAATAAATATTTTTTACATGAGTTATTCAGAAATCCTATATATTATTTCATAAAAAATTGTATGAATGAACCTAAGGATTGAGTCTAGAGCCTTGATTTGAGAATGTTGATTGTGATTGTGATGTGAGCATGATGATAAGGTTGATAAAACTTGATGATCCTATGAGTCTTCATAATTGAACTCTAAAGGTTGGTCTAAATTGAAAGTCCTCCTATACGATTGTCTAATTCACTCTTGAAAGGTTGATAGGATAGATTTGTCGAATTGTTAAAAGAATGATTTGATAGAACTGATGAGCTGAAAAAGTCCATCAAGAGACTCACTGATTTATTGATTGGATTTGATTGTTTTATGAGCATTGAGTCTTGGAAGGAGTATCGAGCATCGAACTGAGTAAGAGTAAGTCCAACTTGAACTCAATAACTACGTCATCAAACGTAGGAAAGGATTGAAACTATTAACTCGGATGTTTCATCTTAATATGTCCCTGAAATAATAGATGACTCATTTGATTGGATCTATTATGGATCAATTCACTAAACGATTGTGGCAACATCAATGAGATTGTTATACAATCACCGACTCATAAGTGATTGTTGTCGGATAAGAGAAACTCCAAGATAGGTTCTATACTGATAGTACTCCAAATTGATTGGATTGGATTTGGACTGGATTGAATTTTTACTGATTGGTCATTGTCTACTCTTTATTTTTGCTTTAGATAGACTTTTGATATTTTGATTGAGTATTTCTACATTGATTATTGTTCTACCTATATCTATTTCATTCATCCACTTTACATACCCGTACATTTCACACACTGATATTTATTTGAGCCTGTATCATTAATGATGTAGATATAGGTGTTAGAGATTATCAATAGGCGCACCGTTGAGTATCTATTACAGTCAACTGATTTGGTGAGTCCTCCCCTGCTTTGGAAGGATACTTATTTATACTTTCATCTAGCTTAAGTTAGCACTTTATTTTCTTTGATTGAGGTAGCCATTACCTGTCATGGTACCAACCAGCCAGTGTATGTAGAGGCTTTATAGAATAGATTTGGGATTATTGATTTGGATATTGTCTATCTAGTTTCTTTTATACTAGTCTCATTCAGTTGTTTTGATAGATTTATTGGCCTTTGGCCTTTGCTTTTTGATTGGATTATTATTCTATTTGCGTTGATCTTGATAAGTTAAGGTCTTCTGCTGTTAGATTGGGACTAAATGAATGTAATGGGGCCAAGTTGTTCATTTTGGGACTAGCAATAGTCTCTGAGTACCGGCCACACCAAGGGTACCCTCTTGGGGCATGACAAAGTTAGTATCAGAGCACAAAGTTCAAGTGTCCTAGGGAGTCTCTGAGCTGTGTTTAGTAGATTCTTGTTTATGGGTATGTTGTGCACCACACTTTATGAGCAAGAGGTTATAATACATTAGGCATTATTACACTTCCTTCATATTCTGATTCCTGCAATAAAGATAAACTCTATGAAAGCACTCTTCTAATTCGTGCACTATGCGTTTGCAGAATTGGGATCATGCCTCCAAGAAGAGCTATTAGAGGAAGAGGGCGTCCTGCTAGATAGAATGTTAACCAACCTGAGCCCCAGGATCATGATTAACCCATAGGCCTATCCATACCTAAAACAATACCACAGGCTTACATCTCAAATGCTAAGCTTCGCTAGGCCATCCAGATTTTGGCCTAGGTTATGACAGTACCAGTTGCTAGCTAGGGAGGCAGGATGCTTAAGAAACATCCAGGATTCTTGAGTTCTTGAGGATGAACTTGCTTAATTTCACAGGGTCTACACCCAATGATGATCCTAAGAACTACATTAATGAGCTATAGAAAATGTTCTAGATAATGCATGTGACCGAAATTGATAGGGTTTAGTTGGCTGCCTACCAGCTCAAAGGTATTGCTAGAATATGGTTCAACCAGTGGAAGAAAGTTAGAGGAGAGGGTGCTCTAATTGTTACTTGGATAGTGCTTGAGGAAGATTTCTTGGGGCGTTTCTTCCCAAGGGAGTTGAGAGAGGCCAAGGTAAGAGAGTTCTCATGATGGTGAAGGAATATGGTCTTAAATTTATGCAACTATCTCGCTATGCTCCTGAGATGGTTGTAGACATGAGAAGCAGGATTGTTCTATACGTTGATGGATTGAATAAGTGGCCGAAGAAAGAAGGGAGAGGAGCTATGCTTGTGAGCGATATGAACATAGGAAGGTTGATGATCTATGTGCAACAAACTGATGAGGAATGACAACAAGATAGAGAGGAGATAAAAATAAGATGGCTAAAACATCTAACCATAAGGTTGGGAGGAGAGAAAATGAGAATGATAGCAAGTTTCAGTTTGGGCTAGCACCTTCATCTGCTAGTACACCGGTACCTAAAAATTGGAACGGACAGAAGTCCCAAAATTTCAGAGCCCAGGGATCTCAGCCATAGGCTAATTCTTCTTGAGTGTTTTGTTGAACCCTTTGCTATTTCTACTCCTATTAGCGAGTCTATCCTAACCGAAAGGGCTTATAGATATTGTGTAGTATTCATCTATCATAGGGATACCTTTGTTGATTCGATAGAGTTGGTGATGATTGATTTTGATTTGATCAATGTCATGGATTGGCTTCAAGCCTGCTATCTCTCCATTTATTGCAGGACCAGAATTGTTAAATTCTAATTCTCGAATAAACCAATCCTAGACTGCAACGGAGATTTTGTTACACCTAAGGGTAAGTTTATTTTCTACCTTAGGGATTGAAAATTAATCTCTAAAGAATGTATCTATCACCTCGTTCCAGTTAAGACTGATGAGGTAGAGTCTTTACCCTTTGAGTCAGTCCTAATTCTGAATGAGTTTCCTGAGGTGTTTTATGAGGATTTGCTTGGAGTCCCTCCTGATAGGGAGGTTGACTTTGGGATTGATGTTCTTTCTGATACTCAATCTATCTCTATTCCACCTTATAGAATGGCCCGTGCTGAGTTGAAATAATTGAATGAGCAATTGAAAGATTTGCTAGATAAGGGCTTCATTAGGCCAAATGTTTCTCTTTGGGGTGCTTCTGTCCTATTCGCGCAAAAGAAATATGGGTCTCTCTGAATGTGTATTGATTATAGGCAATTGAACAAGGTTACACTAAAGAATAAATATCCTCTCACCAGGATAGATGACTTGTTTGACCAACTTCAGGGTGCCTCTTATTTCTCAAAGATAGACCTCAGATTTGGTTACCATCAGTTGAATGCAAAGGAATGTGACATCCTAAAAATAGCCTTAGGACTTGATATAGCCATTTTAAGTTCTTGGTCATGTCCTTTGAGTTGACTAATGCGCCTGCAACCTTCACTAATTTTATGAACAGAGTATTAAGACAACACCTTGAAATATTCATGATCGTGTTCATTGATGACATTCTGGTATATTCTAGAGATGAAGAGGAGCATGCCAACTACCTTAAAATTGTTCTCCAGACTCTCAAAGACCATGAGTTGTATGCAAAAATTTCAAATATGAGTTTTGGCTCAAGTTTGTGGCTTTTCTAGGCCATATTATTTTGGGCAATGGTATTCAATTAGACACTCAAAAGATTAAGATGGTTAACAACTAGCCAAGACTAACCTCTCTGACTGACATAAGGAGCTTCTTGGGTTTAGCAGGCTACTACCACAAATTTGTTGAAGGATTTTCTTCCATATCCTCACCATTCACTAGACTGACTCAGAAGAAGATCAAGTTTCAATGGTCTGATGAATGTAAGAAGAGCTTCCAAGAGTTGAGAACCAGGTTGACTACTACCCAGTGTTGACCTTACTGAAAGGGACTAACATATTTGTAATTTTTTGTGATGCCTCAAGAGTGGAATTGGGGTGTGTATTGATGCAGAAGGGAAAGTTTGTCTCTTATGCTTCTAGGTAACTCAAGGTTCATGAGAGAAATTATCCAACCCATGATCTTGAGTTGGCAACAGTGGTATTTGCGCTTAATTAAGATTTGGCGCTAATACTTGTATGAAGTGAATGTAGATGTGTTCATTAATCACAAGAGCCTGCAATATGTATTCAACCAGAAAGATCTCAACCTGAGGCAGAGGAGATGGCTAGAATTGCTCAAGGATTAGGATATAAACATTCTCTACTACCCCATGTAAAGTTAACATCGTTGTTGATGCTCTTATCATGTTGTCAATGGGTAGTACTGCCCATGTTGAGGAAGGAAAGAAAGAACTGGCTAAGAAAGTGTATAGATTGGCTCAACTAGAGTGCAACTTGAGGAGAATGATGATGGTCGGCTTAATGTTTAGAATGGGTCTGCATCATCCCTAGTGGCATAGGTGAAAGACAAGCAAAACTAAGATCTTGTTCTATTTCAGTTGAAGGAAGTTGTCTATAAATAGAAGGTGATGGTCTTCTCCAAAAGAAGAGATGGTGTGTTGAGATACCAGAGTAGACTGTGTGTTCCGAACGTTGATGGTGTTTGAGATAGAATCATGGGTGAAGCCCACAACTATATTCTATTCATCCTGGCTCTACCAAAATGTAGCTTGACTTGAGAGAAGTTATTGGTGGAGTGGAATAAAGAGGGATATTACTGAGTTTTTCTCCAAATACCCTAATTGTCAATAGGTTAAAGTAGAGCATCAAAGGCCATGTGGATTGACTCAAAACTTTGAGATTCCTGAATAGACTTGAGAAATGATCAATATGGACTTTATTACTAGTTTGTCAAAGTCCCAAAACTAATATGATTTGATATGGGTGATTGTGGATAGGATGACCAAATCAGCTCACTTCTTAGCAGTTAAGACGACTAACACTGCAGAAGAATATGCCAAGTTAAACATCTGTGAGATTGTGAGGTTGCATGATGTTCCTTTGTCTATCATCTCAGATAGATGAGCCTAATTCACACCCCAATTTCTAAGATCATTTCAGAGAGGATTAGGTTCTAAGATGAACCTTAGTACTGCCTTTCATCCCTAGATAGATGTCCAGGTAGAGCGTACTATCCAGACATTGGAGGATATATTATGGGCTTATGTCCTTGACTTTAAGGGTAATTGGGACAATCATTTACCCCTAACCGAATTTGCATATAACAATAGTTATCATGCAAGTATTCAGATGGCCCCCTTTGAGGCTTTGTATAAGAGGAGATGTAGATCACCGATTTAGTGGTTTGAAGTTGGTGAAGCTGAGTTAATTGGTCCAGACTTGGTTCATAAATCTATGGAGAAGGTGAAGGTTATCAAAGAAAGGTTGAAGAATGTACAAAGCCACTAGAAGTCTTACACTGATGTGAGAAGGAGAGACTTAGAGTTTTCGGTAGATGATTGGGTATACTTGAAAGTGTCACCTATGAAAGGTGTCATCAGATTTTGCAAAAAAGGGAAGCTAAGTCCTCGTAATATTGGTCTCTACTAGATTGTGAATAGGATTGAAAATGTTTCTTATGAATTAGAGTTGCCTTCTGAGTTATCACATGATTTATCCGGTCTTCTACATCTTGATGTTAAAGAAATGCTTAGGAGATTCTTCATTAGTAGTTCAAATTTAAAAGATTGGAGCTGAAACCTGTGCAAATTTAATTATCTAACTTCATTCTAGGTATGTAAAGCTAACCTAAAGCATGAAATTATTCTTCTATGTGCCCCTTGATTGAGATAGATTTGTAGATGAAAGTATTGAGTCTATGCATGTTTTCTTAAATGTTTTCTTGCAAATTATATATCCTACGTATTTTTATATGTTGATGATCATCAGATATTGGATTTACTGAATAAATATCTTTTACATGAGTTATTTCAGAAATCTTATATGTTATTTCATAAAAGATTGCATGAATAAACCTAGGGAATGAGTTTAGAGCATTGATTTGAGAATGTGGATTGTGATTATGATGTGAGCATGATGATAGGTTGATAGAACTTGATGGTCGTGTGAGACTTCATAATTGAACTCTAAAGGTTGGTTTAAATCAAAAGTCCTCCTGTGTGATTATCCAATTCATTCTTGAAAGGTTGATGGGATAAATTTGTTGAATTGCTGAAAGATTGATGTGATAGAATTGATGAGTTGAAAATGTTCATCAAGAGACTCACTGATTTGTTGATTGGAGTTGATTGTTTTATGAGCATTGAGTCTTGAGAGGAGTATCGAGCATCAAATTGAGTATGAGTAAGTCCAAATCAAACTCAGTAACTACTCACCAAATGTAGGAGAGGATTGAAAACGTTAAGGCAAATGTTTCCTCTTGATAGGTCCCTGAAGCAATAGAGGACTCATTTGATTGGATCTATATTGATTGATTCATTCTTTACCTTGGCAAGTACTGAATGGATGTGGCAACATCATAAAGATTGTTGTACAATCACTAGCTCATAAGTGATTGTTTTCGGATAAGAGAAACTCCAAGATAGGTTCTATACTGATAGTACTCTGAATTGATTAGATTGTATATGGAATGGATTGGATGTGTACTGATTGGTCATTGTCTACTCTTTATTCTTGCTTTAGATAGACTTTTGATATTTTGATTGAATATTTTTGCGTTGATTGTTTTTCTACCTATATCTATTTTATTCAGCCATTTTACATACTCGTACATTCCATGTTTTGATGTCCATTTGGGCCTGCATCATTAATGATGCAGATATAGGTGTTAGATATAATCAACAAACGCACCGTTGAGGATCGGTTGTAGTCAGCTGATTTGGTGAGTCCTCCCCTCCTTTTGGAGGATACTTATTTATACTTTCATCTAGCTTGAGTTAGCACTTTATTTTCTATGATTGGGGAAGTCATGGCCTGGTATGGTACCATCTAGACAGTTTAGATAGAGGCTTTATCGACTAGATTTGGAATTGTTGATTTGGATATTGTTCGTCTAGTTTCTTTCATATAGTCTCATTCCGTTGATTTGATAGATTTGTTGGCCTTTTGACTTTGCTTTATGATTGGATTATTATTCTATTTGAGTTGATCTTGATAAGTTAAGGTCTTCCGTTGTTAAATTGGGATTGAACGAATGTGATGTGGCCAAGTGGTTCGCTTGGAGATTAGCCATATTCCTTGAGTGCTGGCCATGATAAGGGTATCCTTCCGGGGCGTGACAAAAAATCTTGGGCTTCTTTTTGATTCTATAATTTTTGAGTTGAAAACTGTAGGGTTCTTAATGAAGGAAAGGAACCCTAAGTTAGTTTTGAGAGAGTTTCTTAAGACTAAATTGTTTAAATCAATGATTATGAGAACAAAATTGATTAGTGAAATGATATATTCTTTTAAAACACACAAAAATGATTTAGAATAGGGTAAAAAACTTTAAAAACAATTAAATTAATCTTGGGACATGTGCAGAAAGTTGCTAAAAAAATATGCAGTAAATCTTCACAAGGGAGTTCACGGTCCGTGAAAAGTTTCATGACCCATAAAAGAGGCCTATACAAATATATTACCTCATAAGGCTTCATTAAACAAGCATAACTTTTTACTTTGAACTTCAAATGAGGTAAACTTAATGGCGTTGGACAGATGATTTAGAAACCTTTAATTTGATAGGTTATGAGCCACCTAATTCATTATTTTCAAAGAGGTATGAACGTCTAAAGTTGATCTTTATATGAACTCATTAGAAAACTTAGTCGATAGAAATTCTTTGGACTTGGGTTGATATAATAGATTCTTTATGACCCTAAATCATATCTAATACACTTTAAATACTTAGTAATTGATCCTAACATACATATACAATTTGAAGTCATTGAGTTACCTAATTTTTATAAAATAATATATCAAAACTCAATCAGTAAGGAACCTTTTAATTCAACTCTGTGCTAGGGGGTTCTTGTGACATTAATTCATCTCTATATCTATTTCCACTCTAAAAAATTAATTTTAAAACCTATGATCAATTACGAATTATCTGGTACAATCTTATAAGCATATGGAGCATGGTTCAAACATAGGTAAAAAGTTTTGGGTGTTATAGTATCTTTCCCTTGCGATCATTCATCCTTGAATGATGATCAAGTTATGGATTTAATCAAGGCACAAATACAATGTAAGAATGTCACGACCTGAAGGTAGGGCCTAGATGTGACATGGCAAAAGAGAACCGAGATTCCTCAATCAAGCTATCGAAACATCATCGCACATATTATTTGTTCGAAAGTGTGTAACAACATCGATAACGTATAATTCTAAGGGATTCCGAGACTTTGGACTCAAGCTATGGAGACATCATAAAAAATGGGATTATCATGAATCACATAGCACATAACAATTGCAATTTAAGGGGCGGGTAAGTACGACTCAAGCTAAGCGGACAAGGAGGGGCTTGAGACTTTTCACATAGGAACATTCTCAGCCAACCAATCATAATAGCATAAGCATGATCATAACAAAGCGTAGATAGTCAAAGCATCTCACATAGGCACATAATACGGTGTACAATAGGGTTCGATATGTCCAATAATGCCTCTATATAGAATAAGATGGGGCCACAACATATTTTGGGCTCACCCTTAAGTCATAAAATAAAGTAATACATAATAAAACATAAGGTAGAGGAAGGTGGGTTTTGCCCTTGAAGTATAGGGCTCACCACTAGCAACAAATCTGAGATCTCTACTAAGCGTCCAAAGGTGGATGAATATCGTCTCCGGTCCCTACATGATTAGATCATGTAGACAAAAAGTATGGGTTAGTACATAAAATGCACTAAGTATGCGGGCATGCCATGCACATGAAAATGGACCTATCACATAAACTAGATGACAAGGGCACATGTATATATATAGAAGGAGTATATAAGTAAGGAAGAATATTGTATCAATATGCCATGAATTCCTTGATGCATGAATACAAACCTACATATTCATAGCAGGGATGTGACTTCAACCGACAACAAGAGAGACCAAGAGAGCTACTACTTGGAATTAGACTACTTGCTAGGTAGATCCCAAGTCATCCTAAACAGGTGAAACAAAACAAGTCATCCCACCATGGGAGAAATCCCATGTTGGCACATGGTTTGACGGAAAGAAGTATGGACCCTTGGAGATAGTCCACCCCGACTCCAATCCCTCAGTGCTAAGTCTCATTCCACGGGAATACATATACATATACAAGCTTACAAAAAGAGGTTCAATACTTTGAATCAATGCCAATGCAAAATTGGGCTAAAAAGCCAAATCATAATTCAAGTCTTTCCGTAATTAGGCTCAAAGGCCAAACAAGAGTCGAGGTACCAAATCCAAGATCAATGCATAGGAGTAGCTCAATCTAACAAGTACATGATGGGGTAAACACCCAATATGCTCATAGAGCCAAGTCAAAACAAGATGTGATCACATTCTAGTCATATCCTATGTCTTACCAAGATCAAGTCAAGTCAAGTCAAGTCAAGTGGGTCATAGCCCATATCAATAGTTTCATCAAGTCAAGTCTCCATGCTCATGAATGCAAATGCCATGAATGATAAATGAATAACATGGGTAATTGATATCAACATTTAAATCATCATAATAAAATAGATTCATAATTAAATCATAGGGAAATCAACAATTAAAATCATAATTCATACTACCCATGCTTGAATTGAGGACTTTAAAGGGACATGTATATTTGAACCTTCATAAATTCAATGGAACTCGAAAACTTAAGGCTTAATTCACCTTAAAATCAATAATTAAATACAACCCATACTTTAATTTAATCAAATCATTCATAATTAAAAAACCTCATTTGCAAAGTAAGCTTAATTTCATAAAAATTGAAGAAAAAGAGTTTTGGGTCTTCATGGTTGAAAGGATAACCATGAATCAATCCCACATACCTTAATAACTAAGAAGAAAAAGAAGAATTTGATGAAGAATTGAAACTTCCCTTGATTTCCAAGCCTAGTCTTCAATGGAGCTTAAGAGTAATTGAATGAAATTGAAGGGTTTTGAATTGAATGAGAGTGAAAAGGGATAAATCAAAAGTTTAGGAGGGCTTAAAAATGCTAAAACGACCTTAGGAATAGTTAAAAATTATAATTAAATCATTAATAAAATAAGGAAGAAAAACTGGAAACGTTACTAATGAAGACCACTACACGGACCGTGTAGTGACTCAAGGTCCGTGAGCACTGCCGTGAGGCCTCACTTGAAGACGAGCATCAATCTTGCAACATATAGGAAAATTTGAAATGTCACCCACATGGTCAACTACACGGACCGTGAGGGGGGCCAGACGGTCCATGAGCCTCTCCCGTGAAGCCACACTTGGAAACAACTTTGCCCTCGAAGATTTCATACTTAGAAAAATTCTTCTCGCAACTACACGACCAAGCACACGAGCCGTGAGGCTCCACATGGACCGTGAGGTGGTTCGTAGGGCCCTATTGGCTCAGAGCCTTGGCTGCTGGCTGGTATGCCACACGAACACGTTCACGGGTCTTAAGACTCCACACAACCCGTGAACCCCTCTTTCAGGTCGACACGATTTCTGGAACGTTAACCTTATACATAGAATCGATCCATAGGACAAGGCCATCCTGAAATACTTTACCACGGCTCATGGAAGGTCACACGGCCTGCCTCACAGACCATGAGACCACACACGACCCATGAGCCTGCCGTGAGGCAGTGCCTTAGCCAATTCTCCTCTTTTCTTTTCTAGAATGTTTCCCCGTGTAGGCAGTCTTACTGTAAGGGACATAACTCTAAAATTTAGACCCCGAATAGAGTGAAACTAAGTGAGTCGAGAAGATAATTCAAAGAGATTCAATTTGATAGGTCATGGCCCACACAGTTCATCCCTTACCAAGAGATATGGCCATTTAAAGTCAGTACTCCCATGAGACATCAAACAAAACCCAACTAATGCGATTTCTTCCAAGACGATCATGCAAGAGAGACTCGGAAAACTCATAAGCTAACCAAGATAGGTTCAAACCAAGCCTCAATCAACATCACAAAGTTAAAAGTTTTTTGGGTTGTTATAAAAAACTCAAATACCCAGGCTTAAGAATAAACATCAACTCAAAGATAAGATATCAATTCACTAATGGACATCATATCTAAATTTAGAAGAGGGATACCATCTCGAATGCTCCCATCAAAATTTCTCATCACTCAAAAATAAAACTATTTGTCTGACATAAGGGTAGGACCACTCTGTATTAAAACATACGACTATGTAACGACCTAAATTTTTTTGAAATATTATGGTTGGACTTATATGATTTAATACTAGTCATGATTGAGTTTTGGTAGCCACGGGTTGAGTTTAAGTGGCCGAACGCAAAACGGGTCTGTTGGTGACCTAGAGAGCCCGTTTAGGCACTGTATTTCAAACGATTCTATATTTTTATGTGGTTTGAACCATGTGGGATACTATATATAAAATTGGATCTCTTTGAATCAGCTTCTAAACTCAACTAGTTTCACTTGATTCAGAGTTCGGATGAGGAAGTTATAGCCCGAATAGTGGGGCTACCTGAAATTCGGAAGACATTAGAGATAGGCTTAGAAAAGTGGCTAAGGACAGGCCCACGATCCGTGAAACTTATCACGGTCCATGAAGGGTGTCGTGGGGTATTCCAGAGCTAGGGGTGGCCAGGAACCACCCCATGAGATAAGTCTTGGGCCACGGACAATCTCACGGTCCGTGAGCCCTTTCACGAGCTGTGAGAGGTGCCGTCCAGTGAGGCAGTGGCTTTTCCAGGCCATGGTTTGTTTTATGGGGCTAAGGAAAGTTCCATGGGACCCTTACACTACCATTCAACCCTCAGACGATCCGTGTGATGGCTCGTCAAGTGCTCTAGAAAGTCCTCTGAGAGTTCGCGTTGGAAAATTGGCTAAGTATGGTTTGATGGAGCATGTACACGGGCCATGTGACACTCTCACAACACTATAGCTTCTGTGGGACACTATTTTGGAAGTTTAAAGTCCATTTTATTAAGGGTATTTTTGGGATTTTGCCTATTCCTAAGCATTTTTTAAGTCCCCTAAAATCCCTAAATTCCTATAGACATTACGTAAACCGTACACCTTCACTCGAAACACTCTCAAGATTTCCATTGGTTTCTCTCAAGATTCTTGATCACCATTGTTGAAGATTCGAAGAAAGTTCGGGGAAAACGTTCAATTTTTTATTCTCTACGCAATTCAAGTGTTGTTATAAGGTATGTGAGATTTAAATTCATGGATTCTTCCATCCATGAAGCCCAAGAAACCTAATCTTTAAATTTATGAATTTCTACATTTTACTTAGTTATGGGTTCTTTTGATTTTGCAAAACTCTCTTGACGTTTGGTGTTCGCTGTAGACTTTAGGT